>JAUOBX010190999.1:0-11989 GCA_032360705.1 Eupentacta quinquesemita
ACATACCCTAATACCAGACCAAGGTGGAATATGACAGGCCCCAATACACAGGATAACATAAGATATGAAATATGACAAATATCCTCATAGCTTAGGATGAAAGGATGAAAAAACAGGACAAGGTGAGATATGACACACCCTAATGCACAGGAGAAAGTGAAATATGACCCACCCTGATACCCCAAACAAAGTGAGATATGACACACCCTAGTTCCCGGGACAAAGTGAGATATGATATATCCTTATACCCAGAACAAAGTGGGATGTGACATACTCTAATACACAGGACGCCCTAATGCCCAGAACGAATACCCGAAGAGCCAAGAAGTAGGACACATCCTAATACACAGACTAAAGTGAAACATGACATGCTCTAATACACAGGACAATGCAAGATATGACGTAACCTGATAGCCTAGGAGAACGTGAGATATGACATACCGTTATACCCAGGACAAAATAAGATCTGACATACTGTACAGTACAAAAGGGAAAAAAGTTAGTAGCTTAGCTGTGAGCAGCACCTAGCTGTGGGGGGCTGATGATCCTGACACCTCGGCCCGACCCTACCTGCTGTGAATTTCAGACGACCCAACCAGTGCTGCCTGAAAAAGTTTCCTTCTCTGTTCCAATCTCTTTTGCTGAGCGCCGAGGAAGAAAGGAAAGGTACCATTTTCTTTGATATGATCTGACCAAGATTTGAACCATGCTACCCTGTGTCACACTCTCGGTTACTCGTTCAAATATAATATGGCCTAATACCCTGGAAGGAAGCTTAATTCATCCAGGATTCTTAGCACACTAGCTGAAGGGCATGCCTCTTAGGCAGCTGAGCATCAGTGCAACACCCTGTCGCTTCCATTCAGCAGACTTCCTCCCAGTAAACGACCAGACCTGAGCCTCCCCCATTCAGAGGTTTTGTTTTGATTTGAATCCTATGTATGCAGGAAGCCACTGAAGGCTCATCCCAAAACCCTAGCTGTGCTGATCGTTGATCAGCAACGGGGATAACTTGCCTTTTCTCCTTGACTAGCCCTCAGATGATAAGGAGGCAGGGGAGTACTGCCACTGATTGCAACCTGCTTCCTGACCGCCATTCTACGTCCCCAATCGACGGACGACTAGTGATCTGGAGAAGTTGAATCCTGGAGGAGTTTCTTGTTTCCTTCTTTCCCGAAGTTTACCACCGTAATTGCTTACTGCCAGCCGACGAAACTATTGCAACTGATACACAACAACCTTCAAAATGATTGAATCTACTGCACCACACCAAGATCTCGCCAGTCATCACTGGGAGTACAGCCACCTCTGCAGGGAAAACCCTGATTGTGTATGCAAGAATCACCTGAGACAAGCTGGATCCCTTGCATTGCCAAATGTACCTGGAACCACTCGCTCGGCCAACCATGAGGTATGTCTTCCATGTAATAAGCCAGTTCACGGTTATCAATGTGCATGCCCACAGCGGCTAAACCTAATTAAACGTGGGGGTACTGACGAAATTCCACATATTGACTTATCTTTACGGGGGATTTTTGAACTGCCATAACTCATTGGGAAATACATAATTTCACACAATCTTCGACAATGTTATTGTTCCCAAGTGAGGGAGAAATATTAGTGACGTTCCGTGGCAAAAGGAGCTATAGTTTTCTCCAGTGCAGTTTTGAAAGATTGCCCTACCTCCACATGGACGATATATCCATTGCCTTGTACACTGTACGAGTCGTCCGGTCTCCGCGTGTCCCCCTTTGACCTTCGACACAGATCATTAGCATATGCGTGGAACGCAACCGTGAACTGGCTTATTGTTTAAGAATATTCACATTTTTAACACATGTCTCAAATAGTGTTCAATTGTTAAACGGATTCTATGTTCACACTCTGAAAGCAGTGTGACAATTATACACTCTCCAAAACACTTTCTGTCCCCAGTTTGAGAACGTGTTGAGAAACTGAACACATAAATGTGTTTGACTCCTAAGCATTATGTTTTAATTCCCTAAAGATGTATGGAATTTGAACATGTTCCCAAGGTGGGGGCAAAGATTGTTCAGAAATGTGTTCGATATCTGTGTAGTCGCTAAATGTAGGGTAAGTTTATTTCAGTTTTCCGAAAGCGAATAATAATACGATATGGTAATTAAAAACAACACTCTGAAAATATGTCAAGTGATTGAACACCCCCTCCCCCCAGTTTTAACACGTTTACCAATTGAATGCATTCAAATGTATGTCTTCAATGTACATATTTGGAGACATGAGAGATTGAGCATATAAACATTCTAAAAATATGTTAAGAACACTTCTCTGAACACTATTCGCTCCCATTTCGGAAACACATGAATTATGAACATGTTCACTAACGAATTGAACGCATTTCAAACAAATGTATGTGTTTTATGTACATATTTGAAGAGATCGGGCATATACATGCTAAACATGTACTTATAGCACTTCTCATCTACGAACACCATTCGCTGCCGCTTTGGAAACACATTATATTATGAACATGTTCACAAACTAAAAAAAAATCGAGCAAATGTTCCGGTATGTTTTCAATCGCTCATAATGTAAACGTGATTCCAAGGTTGGTCGACCGAGTGTTCAGAGAAGATTTTATTTGCTGAACACATTTTTAGAGCGTATGAACATATTTAAAGCAATGAGAGATTGATAATATATAGGAATTATGAACATGTATAAGAATTGAACACATAGCATTGTTTACTAACCTGTATGTAACCCTGTATTGTGCACTGTAAAAAATGTGTTTATAGTCCAAACACTTTTCTAAACACATTTTTGAACCATATTTCCGAACATATTAGATGCTAAACACTACATGTCCAATAGCAAAACACTTTCCATCCTAATTCTGAACACATTGTTGCTAAATACATATTTGAACCAGATTTTTAAACACCTTTTTTTACAGTGTGGGTTATAGCACTCAATGACTTATCGGCAGGTCGTCAGAGGAAACAGCACATTGGTGCCCCGGGTGCGAACAATCGGTTTCCGAACGCACACGGAATGCAAAAAACACGGAACGCGAAACAAAATTGTTTCGCGAAACGCTCGTTTAGCGAAACAAACATGTTTGATTCGCGAAACACTTTTTCGCGAAACAGTTTTTTCTGTTTTCAGTCAACGCACACGGGAGTTAAAACTGTTTTCTGTTTCGTATTTCGTGTTTTTCGCCTCCCGTGTGCGTTGGGCTTAATACGAACTAATAATTAAGCTCAACACACACTGATAGCAAAACACCGACACAGGCAACGTTCCCCGTTTTGAAAGTCCGTGCATGTGCGTTGGTCAAAAACAGAAAACATCGTATCGCGAAAGAACTTTTCGTGGCGGACTGCCGTGTGCGTTGACCGGTCATGTTTCGCGGTTTAGCTCAAACACACATGACTACAAAATGGCGGCGCTCATGGAGCCAGTTCTGGAAATTAAGAAGCACATGCGGTCCATTTTGCATGTTGATTTGTTTTTGTGCTTTGTCGTGTACGGGAGATTGGGCGAAACAGAAAGACGAGTTGCGAAACAAATTCGTTTCGCGTTTTTTGCCCTCCGTGTGTGCATAGGCTTCAGTACCGGTCCCTTCTCTTTCAGAACAAAGAGGGCTGTGACGTTACCGACCAGAAGTCGAAGGCTGAAGCTGTATGGCTTAGTGTGATTGACGGGGATATCCACAAGGCCAAAGGTGGGTATGTAGGTGTGCAGTTTAGTTTAGTTCAGAAGGGTCACGAAAGATTAAATCCACATAAACGGTTCGAAGCCTCAACAACTCGAAAGTGAAACAGTCCAATGCCAATAAAGAATTCGCCCAGAGTCCTTGAAAAACGAATCAAGGCTATTCTTGAATAAATTTACACTCATGGATGAAACAACATCTTCTGCCCACTCTATGATAACTCTCTGCGAGAAGAAGTGATTACGATTATCCAACATGCAGCGTTTACCACGGAGCTTGAGGCGATGTCCACTATCGGCAGTTACGTTGGAAAACTCAAAGAAGTAATCGACGGAAAGACCATCGAGTCCATGGACAATTTTAAAACCTGAATCAAATCACCTCAAATTCGCACAGCTCCATCAAAGTTAGACCTCGCCGCTCTAGTCTTCCCTCGTAAAGTAAATCCCGCAGCAAAAAAATTATCCTAGTATTTCTCCTATGAACGTTTCCGATCAACTTGTCATATTTGGAGTAGTATGAACTCCACACTCTAGTTGAGTTCTCTCTATTCGCTGCTTTAGATGATACATGCTGACATGCAACATACATTTATTCAGTCCTAAGCCACATGTAGGACCATTTGGACCACTTTGTGAAAGACTTTGATGCTGATGACATATCATGGGTGTTGGTCATTTTTATCAGGAATCATAATGCTTCATATAGGGTTTCAGGAATTTGAGGTCCAAGATCATCTGGTGGGCTATTTTGAATCATCATGTGTAAGGCTCCTCGTTGTGTTATTCTTTGTCTTGCCTCTCGTCTCGTGTTCTCATGTCTATTCTCATATCGCCTGTTATATTTTTGTACATTTTGCTGTATTTGTATTTTTGTAAAGTGCCATAGAATATATTTTAGTCATGGCGCTATATAAGTTCTGTAAATAAATAACTCGTTGGAGATCATGTAATTTTATTCAATCCACTATGTTATTGTCCTCCAGTGTGGGAGGAATATTGGTGAAGTTTTGTGGTGAAAGGATTCATAGTTTACTCCGGGGAAGTTTCGGAAGACTGCCCTACCTCCAAACGATCGACATCCCCTTTGCTTTGTACACTGTTCGAACAGTCCAAACTCTGCGCGCAGCCGAGTGACGTTCGTCACGTTCGACACAGATCATCAACATACCGCGTGGAATGCAACCGTGAACAACTATCAAGCACACAGGAGGCTGACATAGCTAAAAAAAATTGACCCGCCGCTCAATCAATATTACGCCTAGCCGTACTACATGAGGACCAGCATCTTAGTGAATCCCAAGTGTCTATATTTGTGTTGAACAACATCACCGCCAGGGAATAACCCGCGAAATGTAAATATGCCGATATGATACACATTCGTCACATGCATGACGTATACTACGTGAATGACACATTTCAGATTGATAAATCCTATACCTTCGTTACTACATCAAGCTGAACTGACCATATATAGTGAACGTTTTTCATGCAAAATGTACATTTAACGACTGCAACAATAACACCGCATTGACTTTACATCAACTATCAACGATTTGAGAAAAACAAATTATAATTTTGAGTGATACAGTTAGGCTCATTAAAGATCTTAGCTGGACGAACCTTGATTTGAATATTTTCCGTACTTGACGAATTTTGAAGAATTTTCATTGATATATAATTAATAATGATTGAAAAGTCTGAACGTCTCACAGGAAGACTTTCGAATAAACATAATCATAAACTCCTCGCAATAATATAATGCATGGGATGTGACAGGTTGGTGTATATTAAGAGTTGTGTCTTTCCTCTTGGAGTTTGACCTTGGAAGCTGAGACAGTAATATTGGTTGCATATAACTTTAGCATGCCTGGCAATAGCGTGATTCGCTTCCAAGGTGTGACTGATATGTATGATATATTTACCATTTATGCGCAATAATAAAAATCGAGAGAATCACGGGACTGTCAACTACATGTTATTCCATATAATTATTCACCCTAAATGAAGCGAGATCCCAGCTCTGCGACTATCATGACCCCAACACACTTCCGTATGCACCAGTCAACCAGTCAAACAGTTTTCCTAATTGAGGAAAGCTTCGAGTTTCGCGCGTAATCGCATGAGTTGGAAGCGCACACTCCAGGGAATAGTTGACGAAAGAATAGCTATATTCCAGATTTTGTTTTTACTTGAATAAAAATATGATGGAATCTCGTTTTTCGAAAAAGGAAGTGACGCATGAATGGATAAATTCGTAAGTGGTTAGCAACCGCGCGCCGATTGGTCGAGGCGTCAACAGATCGTTGTCATAGTGCAGCGCTGAAGCTCAGTACACTCTATCCATTAACAGGTAATTAAGTAAGCAGTACCAGTGAGATAAATATATGGTAATTATTATATAGACGGTGACCGCGAAATGAATCGGCAAGTATTATTACAATGCCAATTGTACAAACGAATAACTGCAGTGGTCTTATACGGTTGTCACGGAACAGCATGGACTGTATAAAAGAAGTATTTATATGAGTGAATAACGATGGAGGTGAATAACAGCCCAACTATAATAAATGTAACGATCCAACCCCTCTCAGTTAATGTTTGGGGGAATAGTACGCGTTTCGTGAATTGGTGTTGGAAAGGGGTTACATGAGCCAGCAGGCTTCAACAAATGTAGGATTCCTAGCCTTGTCTGGTTAGACAATGCTCCCTCCTCCCGCAAAAAAGGATCACCAAATTTATTGGCACAACAGATAATCAGAGAATGAATGCATGTCGTTCACGGCTTACTGATCTTACGAGGCTGTATAATATCTACAGCCGATTTAATGATTTTTCATTTGCAATTCGTACAATTGTTGGCAAAGACACATGCAATCAGATTTATGTAGCGTAGTTCACTCTGATTGTGACGACTGTGACGTGAGAAGGCTCTGGCTGTTTTGGTACCTGTCAGGCCGGCTCTATTCACAGCTAATCATCCTATGTGAGAGTAAATGATCATTAACATGAACAACTGTAAACTTTGGAATCCTTTATTCTCGAATTGGGTGATGCTTCTGAGTATATTCGAATCGCCTCCTAGAGCCTTGTTTACATCACATTCATTCGGACATACACGAGATGATGACAATCTGTTTATATACCATACACATGGTGAAATTGACTAACGCATCACTGCTTCTATCGGGAACATATTGGTGTGTTTCGTAATGTATATGTGAACAACGCGGAGCTATTGGAATGCAAATTTCTCGCCATATGTGTTGGCGCGTGTGTCAGTGGGTAGGACGTGTAAGTCGTTACTGATGGGGAACGTTTTACTACCCGAGCCTCTTGGTGGTGGCTGTCTGATCACATTCGTTTGACTAAATAGTAAAAAATCATAATAATACTTCACCTCGAAAGAACGGAACACAGATGTTAGGCGGTTTCAACATTTCAGAGTTTCATCAACTCGGTTTCATATAAAGCGTTAGACATGTCAGAAGACACCATTATGTTTCCTCAATTAATTATAAACGGACCCAGTCGTCGACAAAGTAGTTTGCAACTATGAGTACATTATTTCAAAAGTACTGCGTCGCATCGATGAATTCAGTGAAGAAGGAGAGAGGCCTTCTTGCGATAGTTCCACCCATGGTTATTTTATGGGTTATCATGTTGGGAGATAAGACGAACGTTGGACTCGATATACTGTTTTGTGTTCCTGATAAGAGCAAGACTCGTAAAATATACTAATTTATTTCTGGTCCTTCCAACGCATTAATAACAATATAAATGTTTAATCATTGCATGTCACTCCATTGTTTCTAGAATATTTGAGTGGCTCACTATGATGTATGTTTCCATTCTCTGGAAGGTGGTAAATTGAACTTGAACGGGAACTCGAATTGGACGAATACAATTACCTACATCAACCTTAGTTTCACGGATAAATGTCTCTGTACTGATGGTAGACAGTATCACGCACCAAATAAAAAATTCTAACAATTTCGTACACCTAACCCATATATCCCTTACAAAAGTTATAAGTGGTCGTTCAAGAGATATCGCGATAACGGGAACGCGTGATACCCCCACGCACACACAAATACACGCACTCTCATACATACACATACATACATATACGAACGCACGACGAAGTAATTGCTGTCTCCTCCTGACTATTGTCTTGAAAATGCAGAAAGAGATCACACTGAGGTGACTGAACTGGAATGTGGCACGATAGGTGAATAATTTCGAGGGATTCAAACCTCTTGAAGTGCTATCAATAAAGAGTTATATCAAAGTAGTCTCACCTGCAAAGCAGCCTCCGCATGCTCTTCTATAGTCCAGAACAAGATACCATGCTATTACCATATCGTTCAATCTTTGGTGGTGACGTAAGCGATGACTGTTCTATAGTATCCGTCAGGCCAGCTATACACAGCTAATCATCTTTCGATAGAAAACATCTGTCAACTTTACGTACATTCTCGAATTGGACAAATGTTTTTGGACGTATTCAAATCACTGCGCATAACGATGTTTATATAAAAAAATCAGCCATAAGCAGTCGAGTGACATTTTGTTTATATACAGGTGCATGTTATGTGTTAAGCGCCATCCATCGGTCGAGCGTTTATATAGCCCAGCCCTATACCCGCTGAACAAACGTGCAATTTGGACACTATCAATGTTCACCAAATGAAGAGACTGCCACTGGTGAACTCGTCAGTTGCTGATCCATGTTTTTCTTTGATTCATGTGAGCAGGGTAATAAAATCATATCATAGCATTCCGTGATCTTGTCATCAGAGAGATGAAGCTTACTAGAACGCGCCAGTCGATGTTGGCGGGAAATATTTAATTGTTGGCTGGTATTTCCTCCCAAAATTTACCGGATCACGTCTGATTTACTCCGCAGTAATTCGATTTGACAGACATTCCTCGGCTCCAAAAGACGAAACACAGATGTTGAACAATTTAAACAAGTGAGAATTGAATGTTCTCCGAATTGATTTCTCATCAACTCAGGCGTCTAAAGAACACCATTGCGTTTCCTTTCGAAATTAACCAGAAGAGCAAGTCGTTAACATTTTCTGGGCAAATTAAAGTGGATCAGTCCCAATCAGCTCGAGGTATCTGCATTGATTTGTTTGTTTTGTATCTGCCACTAATCACTAACGAATCGGAGGCTTCTGTTTAGTCTATATAGTTTACTGACATAGAGACAGGAAAGACGAGTCTTCATAAATGACCCGTATGTCAAAACATCTCAAAGAACAACGAGGCAGAGCCTTACATAATTCACAAATATGACAGGACCAGAAAGACATTAACAGTTATTCCAATACCCGATTGCCACAACCCGATCAGTAACAAAACCTGATCATTGCAAAATATGGCACGGGACCCATACCGGCGCTACCAGCCGGGTCCGCTGAACCTGGGGCTCACAATTGGGCAGAGGTGAGCACCCCCTGGAGGTCACATAATAACTCGGTTGACACGTAACCCCCATAATGAATACAAAATCCACTTTGATGTTTTTTTAGCTGGACAAAATGGAGGACGTCAATGTCCTGAAATCCGTCCCCCTGTGTAATTACCCCCATTCGAATATATGCATAACGCTACTTTAATTGTAAGCTTCCACACAATTTTCACGTAGGCAAGCAGTATTTCCTCTTTACTATGCCTTCATATTCCACGTGACGCACTGGCTGTCCATCAGCCCCGATAAATTAGGAGAAAACAAGATGAAACAGGGGTCACAAATGAGGGCACGTGAGACACTAAAGGTGTGTAAAAATCGCGGTACCTCGGCCTCGTACGTGATATCAGATTTCTATCAGAGAAATCTCGCTGGCAAAAGATGTGTGATCCTGAGGCACGTCGATAAGAGCAGCCTCTGTGGCTTATCAAGACACCTTTGAAAAGTACATCGACTATCAGCTATAACGGCGTGAACGAATCTGAAAGGAATGAAGGATAAATAGTTATGATCGAGCCTCATTGAATTATCTCATTTTCAATACATAGGGCAGTTGTGACATGGGTTGAAGTTTAGGATATTTATTCATTTCAAGATCGAAAATTAAAACTTTCACAGCTCTCAACTAAACTCGCAAGTCCAAATTGTTGTGAAATTGGAGTAGCAATATCAGATGAACATGACAAGGATAGCTGAAATAGAGTCAAGCTATGAGCTCTATCACCGAGAACAACTGACGACAGATTGAAAACTACATCAGAAACTTTATTTAAACTTTAATTAAGCTGTTAGATGTTATTGGTGGCCACACTGGATAAAGTGTTCATTTTATACAATCAGCGAGTGAGCCTCTTTGAAGGGTCTTAGCAATGGGTAATAGCATACCTTTGGACAACCATACCTTACCTAAAATAGCAACACTGAACCAAGTCTCTGTAGCTAGGCCTAATGCATTTGAGAGAACCTCGTTTACAGTTCGCCATGCATGTAGGCTATACGTACTGTTGCTACCAGCGGAAGATGGACCAAATTGGAATATCGGAGCGTACAATCACATCTCACTCCACGGGAGCGTATTATGTCTCCTGATTAACCCTAAACCCAGTTAATCGCGGGTCAATGCTGCAGTCAGGAAAGGAACACAGTCTTGCCCACACTGTATTGCTGATTCACTCATTCTACTAACTGTAAATACCCAAATGTCTCCTATCGCATCCTCTTTATAAATTTTGATGACATGTATACTAGAATGGACACATTTAATTGAATCGAATTGAATAAGTGAATCCATGATATGAATTGATTCAGAATTCGTAGAGTGTCAAAGACGCATTTCATTCTGTTTGCTCTTCATCTATCTAACGTTCACAGCGAATAAATAGTTTTCTGATGGTTTGTGATAAGGAAGCTTAACAACAATAGACTGCCGCAAAATTTCCAGGAAAATGGGAGACGAGACTCAGATAAAGCAATACACAAATCTTAAAAACTACGTCAGTCGACCATGTGCTTCCGTAATTTCCATCCTTACACGGAGGATGGACATAAATTCCACGACAAAGCGTGGCCCCATAATCTGAAATATCGTATTACACTCAATGGGAGCTCAGTATCATTCACATTATACCCGATCCATTCACTCGGTCATGTTTTGTCAAGTTAATAAGGAGAAGACCTGAAAATAAATCGGAGCATGACGCCCCCAAAACTGGCTAATCAGTTTCAACACCGCAAATCCCACACCGATCTCCAATGATCTCCTGGCCTTCACTTCCTGTCATACACAGACGGTCTGGGGAGGAAATTTGACAGATTATTTGGGGCAGAAAGTGTGTGAATCGCTCTAGGGAACTTATCGAATGAAAATACTTCAATTATTGGGGAGGAATGATGGCTTAAATTCGCTGGTAGATAACGGCAGTTAGGAGTATATCATTCCCCAGTTGTGTAAGAGGCGTTTACATGTAACAGACAGATTATATCAGATGAACGTAGCAAATAACTAGAATAAATTCTAAATGTAACATGCAGACAGAGCAGGATTATGCAGGTTGGGTGGTACTGTCTAGCACAGTATTTGACAATCTGTTAACCACCCTATTTGTCCCATTAGTTGACTCGATATCTAAAATGGACATGGAGGCTTTGGCCTCCAGCTTTACCCATGGCTAGTTGGCTAGGTTGTGTCATGACCTGCTTATGTTACTATAATTGACGTCATTATTTCTTCCTCTCGTCGGATTCAGGTGTCGGGTAAGGTTTATCTGAAGATACAGCAACATTGGTATAAATATCACGTTATAATAATAAACTGTAACCACGAAAAAAGAGGAGAACTCTATATAATATAGCGCAAAAACCCTAATTAAGTCGGCAATCTTATTTGTTTGTTCCATTATGTCACATTATCGGGGCAAGAAGTTGTGACCACTAATCCATCATTTTTAACTCACCAAATACAGGTTTATGGGTAACCCGGCGGACCTTTTTAGTTCAGAGTGGAGAGATTGGCTGATCAAGGCTCAATGGGGTGCAGGGTATACACCATATACCATTGTATACCTCTCCGCCGGCGGGCCTATGACACCGGCATACCGCGTCGAGTCATAGCAATAAGCGTTGATGCTGGTGGTAGATTCGGATCAAAACATCACAAAACTTTACAATACTAGAGCAGGAACGCCGTAAGAAATAGGGAACTGGGTTTCGGAAAATAACATTATTTCCCGCGAAAAACTCGACGACATAATTAAATATATTCTTGGTGTAACTAGTATGGCCCGCCCCGACCCCCCCCCCCTCCCCACAACC
>JAUOBX010191110.1:0-11989 GCA_032360705.1 Eupentacta quinquesemita
AGTGGTCGTGGTGTAGTGGTTAGTCCACTCGCCTCGCATGCTGAAGGTTGTGGGTTCGAGTCCCGGCTCGGACATTTAATCTGGAGCACTCCTCATGTGTAAACTCATCAGGACCTGTCAGGAACCTGAGTACAACCGGCGCTGATATATACTGCTGCCACATACTCTCCGTGATTATCGGAGTGCATACCTGGTTCCAATGAGCAGGGGTAATGTTGTAAAGCGCCTTGATCAGTTGTTAACTGGATATGCGCGCTATATAAGACTCAGCATTATTATTATCCTAACTGTTCAATTCTTCAACATCATACCGGACCCCGACTTCAAGGAGTGGTTCCAGAACCAGGTCATAGTCTCCTACCAGCAGTTGTAAGTTCAATTATTAATACACTGCAGTACACTGCCCGGTGTCTCTTCACATCCCACATTGTGTGCACACTTGTCCTATACCTATCAACACTAATCTGTAGCCTAAGCTGCTATCCTAACTGTTCAATTCTTCAACATCATAACGGACCCAGACTTCAAGGAGTGGTTCCAAAACCAGCTCATAGTCTCCTACCAGCAGTTGCAAGTCTAATCAATAATACACTGCAACTGCAGTACACTGCCCGGGGTCTCTTTACATCGCACATTGTGTGCACACTTGTCCTATACCTAGCAACACTAATATATAGCCTAAGCTGCTATCCTAACTGTTAAATTCTTCAACATCATGCTGGACACAGACTTCAAGGAGTGGTTCCAAAACCAGCTCATAGTCTCCTACCAGCAGTTGTAAGTTCAATCAATAATACACTGCAATACACTCCCCATGGTCGTCGCTTCATAAAGGCAGCTCTGCCATCACTGTACATTGTTTGTGCACATGTCCTATACCTATCAACACTGAATCTGTGACCTAAGCTGCTATCCTAACTGTTTAATCCTACAACATCATACCAGATCCAGACTTTTAAGGAGTGGTTCCAAAACCAGCTGTTGGTCTCGTACCAGCAGTAGTTCAATCAGTAATACACTGCAATATACTGCCTCTTCATAAAGGCAGCTGTACCATCATTATGTTTTTGTTTTCTTCTGTACAGCGCTTTGAGGCAGTGCATAAAGCGCTATATAAATGTTGTATATTATATTATCGCTGCACATTGTTTGGACACTTGTCCTATACCTATCAACACTAAATCTGTGGCCTAATCTGCTATCCTAACCATGTCCAGGTCTACAACCTTCCAGCTATCCGTTACAATAACAATCAGTTATTTGGAAATGACATGCAGCCAGTCAGAGTGACATAACAAATGGTTAGCTGCCTATTTTGCTCTGGGAGAGACTGAGGAGTTTGAGCGAGCAAATTTCTTGGTTATCTCACTAATAACAATAAGAAAGAATTGTATAGAACATGCTAACACAACTAAGATAACAGCAATGATGCATCCAACACCTTGACAGAGTCTATTCATGTTCTTGGGTAGCTTAAGCCATGGACACACATCAGCAAAACCTAATGATGTACATTTCGACTGAAATGCTGAGTTTCTATAAGAACTAAAGGAATCGACTCAGGACTTGGCCTAGGACTCGGTCTTGACTCGGAGCTGAGGACTCTGTCTCGGACTCGAATGCTAGGGTCTTGGACTCGGATTGACTGGACTCGACTCCATCACTGTCAATAATACACTGCAATACACTCCCCATGGTCGTCTCTTCATATAGGCAGTTCTGCCATCACTGCACATTGATTTGTCCTCAGCTATTCATTTTTCCAAATACTTAATTCTGAATGGCTTCTTGTCTGGCTCCAGCTATCCATCATCTTGTAATTCATTCCTGACTGTTTATCCATTGGTAACAATGAACTGTTGCAGAACGTCTCCACATCTGGTTTTAAACTCTTTGTTTAATTGTTTATTTCATTTTGGATTCATGGTTTATCGATTCGGGCCAATACATACTCTTCTGAAGGGATTTTGTTGGTTGGTTTCACTATTTCTAATCCTAATTACCATCCTAACCAAAATTACTACCACAACCAATATTTCTGAATGGCAGTTGCTGAGACATTTGCATTCAAGTTGATGCAGTCAGGCTGGGTTTTCTTTCATGATTAGTCGTCTCACAATAAGAATAGTTAGCACATTGCCTGGAACTGATAGGTTTTCTTTCATTTCCCCTCCCCAGCTGTGTATTATCAGAAGAGATTGAACCACCCATAAGGTCTCCACAGTCAGCACCTTCAGCATTCAAGAGTGAGACCAAACCAACAATATTCAGGTAAACAAACTAAAAACTTTGTTTAAATGTTAAAAAATCAGCTCAAAGGAGAAAAGGACGAATAGAAGCATTCTGGAAGAATTTGGAGTTGCTTGGAGGAAGAGTAAGCAGAAAGGTATCCTGCTTTGGCCACATTCTCAGAGGAAGTGGTAGCACATTGACATTCCAATTAATAGAAGAGAAAGTTGAAGGAGAGAGGAAGGTTTGATGTCAAAAAATGCAGTGGTGTGACATCATCAGGGAATGGACATGGCTGAGCCTCTTGGGAGCTGAGCGCCTAGCTCCGAACAGAGCTGCTTGGAAGAATATGATGATATGGTGTTCGCCTAGTTTCAATCCTTGGAACTCGATCCTTGGAATTCATGAGGGTGCGACACTTCCACCCTGTTTGAGAATGTTGGAGTTAGGTTCACCCTAATTCTATATTTATTGCATGGAACCTGTAGAATAGAGGGCACTGGCCATGCAGCAAAACCCACTTCTGAACCCAACTGGATATCCTACTGGAAATGTGTACCAAGTTTTGAATCAATTAGGCAAAGTGTTAGAGAGTTATTGTATTAAAGCCAAATGTTTCTGGCGGCGGCGAATACAGCCTCGGCCCAATGCATCACAGGTTCATATTAAACTGAACCAGGCACATCTGGATGAATAAAGGCTGGCAATGGGCCGTCAAAATTACTCAACATTCTGAATTCCTCTGCTTACAGGAAATTCTTCAGTTTCACTGCTGAGGACTATAAGGACCGTCAAAACTCCAAGGCGGAGCAACCCACCACCCCGAGGAACAAACTGTGGCTGTTCAGGGGGAAGGGCTCCAAGACTAGCAGTGTCAGCAGCAGTGTCAGCTCTGACGACAGCCTCAGTGTCTCGAGCGGGGAGACCCCCATCACATTCACCCCAGTGAACAAGAACTCAAGGAGACCGTCGGTAAGTGTCATTGATTTTATTCCGTTATCTCTCCGTCCCCAGATAATAATAATATCTGGTTCTTATATAGCATTTATCACTGATTTACAGCGGTCTCAAAGCGCTTCATAGATATTACCCCTGATCATTAGTAACTTGCCAATCTCGCACTCTAGTGCGCATTTCTTTCCGTTCTTTCTTGATGCACTTACACATGTCCCCCATGATACATCCAGATGGGGCCGCCACATACGGCGCGAGCTTCTATTCATTTACAATTCACCTCGCATGGTTCCTAATAACTCATGTGTGGGACGAGGCACTGGACAACCCAACAAAGTGGGATTTGAACTTGCAAGTGTTTTAGCTGAATGTTTTACCTCCGATACAATCAACACAGTTAACAGCCAATACTAAAATACAGCAGTGAAACCCACTGACAAAATTCTTAACAGTTTTCTTCTCAACAGTTTTGGAAGTGTCTGTAGTTCTAGTTTGTCTGCTACATGGTTTCCCAAAGTATCTTTCTTGCATTGATTTTGTGTAATGATAGTCTGTCTAGTCTTGCTCATAATGTCACTAGGACATCGTGCAAAAGTAGTGCTTTTTCACGATCATATCACTGAAACTATTCCGATTTTGAGATTTGCCTAAAAGGAGTGATTAGAATATCTGACACCAACCTACACGACCCGTGGCCTCCAAAGGTCACACATCATGATCAGAGCTAATGTTATAGAGGCTGAAAATCTTATCGTTTCAGTCTAAACCGGACGTTCATACGATTTCCCATTACAGAGATACAGGCTCCTGAAGTTTGTGACATGATTAACGTGCAATACACGCCATGAGCAAGAGCATCCCAGCATGCAAAATGAATTTTTGTCATTGTTGCCCCCCCCCCCTGACCCACTGTGCCATGGCTATATATATTCTGTATGATGGTCAAAATTTGAAGGTCAATGACTCTGCATCGGGAAATCGTACCAGGATGGCCAGGGTTTTGGACCTAATATTTTGGTTTTAAATTCTCTAAAACTTTAGTTTTGATCGTGACAATCCTCATGTGGTCCTCCGAAGAGCAGTGAGTAATATACCTGTTATCGTTCCCTCACTCAAGGTCTCCCAGTCAATGACTTGCCTCAACGAGCTAGACCAGACATCTCCCGTTGGTTTGCGCTACGAGTTCCCGACAGAGTCCTGCCGCATTATCAGGGTAACCCTCGAAACCGCAGATGAGACTGGCGGCAATCCTGGGAATGTCTACAAGAGTATAGCAGTAAGTTGCACTAACTAAACCGATTATTCTAAACATTTCATGTGCAGATGAGGAAAGCATTTAAAGACCTCATGAAATGGAGATTTTCATTTTTGATATATTATAGAATAATTTCTCAGCTACTCATCGGTACCTTTCCCGGAAAAATAGGGTGAACCGTTGTGGAGAAACCCGCAATCGAAGTTGGTTGTCCGGTGAGAACATCTCGCGAAATGAGTGAAAACGCTACACTGGGCGATGACGTCATTGATTGAAGACAATTCCGTGAACATTGGACTTCTCCGGATTTGCAACTTGGCACACCGGGTCCAATGAGCCATACCCCGAGTTCATAGCATATTGAGTTATGGTCACTCGAAAAAGCTATTTACTTCCACCTATATCTCAAAAACAAAACAGAATATGAAGAAACAGATTGCACCATTGTGTTCGCCGCCCCAAATTATCACTAGCACAATGAAAATAACAGACCCAGGTACTCCACTTATGGCCATTAAAAAATGCTAGATTGTTCAGTTACCACTGCCTTTACCTCGAAAACTAACCAATGAAAAGAAAAGCACCATTTCATGAGGCCTTTAATGGTTGTGATCACCTCAAAGTGTGCAGACCTGATGCACTGATGATGATGTAATGCAGTGATTGAGATACTTCCTTATTCAAGGGTGCTCTAGTCAAAACGATGAAGTGAGTAATGACTCACTACACCGGTGCCTGTCCATGGTCGACAAGGCCAGAGTTCTTCGATGGATCTTAGATGGCTTCCTGATTCTGTGTCATCCGAATATTGAATCACTAAAAGGCAAAGATTTGCTGGTGTTTAATCACTTCCAGCACACTGCACATGAGTGCATCACCCTCTATCTACTTGATCCAGATGGAGTATTAGTTCAGGCAATGAACTCTAAATCTTTAAACGTTTTGAGTTTGCATCTACCATCTGGTATTCACATCTATTGATTGTCTGAAAGCACACTTCAGTTTCAAAGATACCAATTAACGTTTTGGATTTGTCTTCCAGATAACTCATCAGGACCGGGCACCAAGCGTCATCCATACTGCGCTGAAGAAACACTACATGCCAGCCAGCGAGAGCGCCAAGGACTACACCCTGGCACAGACACTGTCCGACGGAGGGGTCCTCAAAATACCCGACAACGCCAATGTCTTCTACGCCATGAGCACGGCCGCAGACCCAAACTTTGTCCTGTCTCGGAAACCAGACCCGGACAAGACGGTCCCCTCTCCCGGACGTTCGTCGCCAAAAAATGTCCAGTCGGGGAAGAAGAAGCGGATGTCTTGGGTCTGGGTTTCATCGACACCGCCCTGATCGAGATACAAGGCTCTGCTGAATGCAGTCAGACTTCGTCTTGGGAGTTGTGCAGACTCTGCAGTCTACATCACGTACACCAGATGAGCAGAATGAGACCGCCGAACCCAGAAGTCACTGGTCATGAATGGATCAGAGGGTGTTTTGAGTTGGGGTATCATCAACTCCACCCTGATCTCGATCCAAGCCTCTGCTGATCGAGGTGACACTGAGTTGTGTATTCTCTACGGTGTACATCACGTACACCAGATGAGCGGAATGAGACCGTGGGCGGCGCCAAGAATATTTTCGGGTCAGGGATGAATCGGAGGATGTTGTCGGTTTGGGTATCATCAACCATTCCCTGATCTTGAGGTGTCCTCAAAATCCCAGATAATGCCAACAACCCAACGTCTTCTGCGCCGTGAGAACGACTGCTCATCCAAACTTGGTCCTGTGTAGGAAACTGACCAGGACAAGACGGTCCCAGATGACACCAATTGAGTGTCTGTATCTGTGATGATACTCTCCAATGCTCCATGTGGAGTCAAACAGACAGGAGCAGGTATATGAATGGCGAAACTCAGTCCTGCTTTAGATGCTCCAGAACTTGGATCTTGAAATTAGCTGGATCTGTTCTGACAGATATGTCCTTTGCCAAGTTATTCCAGTCAGTAACAGTTCTTGGCCAAAAAGAGTATTTGTAGCAAATTTCTAGCAGTATTTGCGGCTGAAATTTTACGAGAGTTATGGTGAGTGTGCCTGGATGGACGGGATGGCGGTGGATGAAAGGAATGCCATGAGATCGCAGCGCCAACAAGAATATTTCTGGTCAGAGATGTAACAGGGAGTGTTGTTGGTGAGGGTATCATCAACTCTTCCCTGTTCTCGATCTGAGTCTCTGCTGAACGGAGTAACGCTCCTCCATGCGAGTCATTTAGTCATGGCATGACGCACACCAGATGAGCGGAATGAGACCGCAGCTGGGCGGCACCAGGGAGTTTCTGAGAGGACGGGGGAGGGGGGGGGGCATGTCACTCGAATATTTGGGATATTCCATTGACTTCCAGTTTTTCACACATGACAAAGAGGTGGGGGTGTGGAGGGGGGGGGGGCACAGGTCACTTGTATATTTGGGATATTCCATTGACTTCCAGTTCTTCACACATGACAAAGAGGTGGGGGTGGGGAAGGGGGGGGGGGGGGCATGGCACTCTTGTATTTGGGAATTTCCCATTAACACATGAAAAAGAGGTGATGTTGCCGCTCATGTACCACAGTACTCTGTTCAGCACAGTGTTGATGCTGCATGGTGGATTGTTTTATGTGCAATATCTATAAATAACTATCACAGTGAATATCAACCAGTCGGCTAAAGTTAGTATGTATGAATTGTTCTGATTGAAGCCTGGTGGAAAATAATTACAGATGCATTATATAGTCATTGATCTTATTTTGCCTTTGAAAGTTCATCACATTTAGCTAGAGGATGTGACTGGATAAATGAGCGAATAAGGTTATTTTTGAAATACATCTTAACTCACAAACGTTCTCAGAGATTCTCTTATCTCCCTCTTCAAGTAATGAAGTACATTGGAGCAATCAATCGATTGAGACCTCTGTGGCATCAAAGTATGGTATCAAAATACACTAAGTCGGATCGATGTTGGTATAATTTCTGGTTATTCAGACTTGGTTCGAACTTCTCTAAGAGCCTCTTCGATTCTTATTTTGAAGTCTGTGGTAACAAGAATGAGAATTTCTGAAAATGGTTGTGATTGAAGATGTATTCCCAAACCATTGTGGTGTCCTTCTTTGCTAATCTATTCAATCTCATAACAGTAGAACTGTTCCCGAACCATAAGCTATAGGACATTGTGCTCTTCACATACTGCTCTAGTAATACAAATGGTTACCTCAGCAACGAACTGAACCTTAGGAATGGTTCAGAGAAATGAATTAACAAATTATGGGCTTCCTCTCCTTCTGGCTTCTGACTTGCTGGTGAGGCGAAAACCACCAAAGAACCTGGAAGCTGTTTTTACTGTTGTTAGTGAAAACAAATCATGGTGCTGTTATGTGATACAATATGCTGGGAGTAGATGGTTCGTTAGAAAAGGAATCCATCACAAAGAATGTCATTTTTCAAGGGGATAGTGTAACGAAGATAAAATCCAAAATATGCATTCACCTGCATAAATTCTATAAGAGAGGATTTTAGGAATCCGAATTATATTTGGGGGTGAGGGAGGACAAAATACAATCTTATTATCGTTGACAAAATTGAAGAAACAATAAGATCGCTCATTCATACTTGGAATGGTGCCAATTGAGATAAACATAATTAATAATATAAATATTGTCAATAATTGTTTCAATTTAATAGCTACAGAAAACAACTCAAAAATTGATTGGGTACAATATAAACCTTTGCCCAGTGATGATAACATGTAGGCTTGCCATTATTATTCAACTCGTTTTACCATCCATGTGATCGAGGGTTGCCAATCTAGTGTTTGCTGCCAATCATATTAATTTATGCCTGCAAAGAGATATTTTTTTAATCCTTGATTGTACCCTATCCATTCATTTATTCCTATGACAACTCGAGTGCCTCCATGTTATTGTGATGATCATATAAATAACAAGTAAACATGAGCCCTATTGTATTCATAGTGAGGTCAAAGGTCATCAACTTCAAAGGTCCACAGAGGTAAACGAATGCAACACATCTTGTTTGACACAATGGTTTCTGAATCGGGGTGTGAACTCGAGCTAAATTAAATATTTAATTGAAAAACAAATATGTCGATGGTCCGTCTATTGAGCACTTGTAAAAAAGAAAGAAAAAAGGTTAATCCCTCAAATGTTGTTATTTTATAATAGTTTACAGAATAGCTTTCAACAAAGGGATGTTCATTTGTTCATACATGTTTGTTAATTTATGAAACTCGCCTTAATTATGCTCTTCGTGATTGTTGCAGCCAGTTTTGAGCTATGCAGTTAATTTATGAGAGTACTATATTTAAAAGAAAGCTTGCCATATTTACAGACTTTTTGTCAAAGTGCGTTGAATTCATATTCATTATTCTCACTTGATATTTCTTCCCAATTCCTTTGATGCGCATATTGATACTGATTTGTGAAGGATATTTGTTGTATTATGTTGTAACTCAGCCGTGTAACTTTGTTAAAAAGTGATATATTTCTTATCACTTCGCGATGAGAATTGCAGTCACACTCTCCAAGCACGAGCGATAAGGAAAAATAAATTGCAAACCATTCGAGGAACTGCAGAAATTCAGTACCTTTGCAAGGAATTGCAAAAAATTCCACAGAAATGTGTGAAATGTTGCCAAACTTTGTTCTGAGTGCCTAAGAATATTCTCTAAATACAGTGTTCTAGGAGCATTTCTACAAAATAAATTGTATTAGGATTTTTGTTGATATAAGAAAGTTTGTTTGTTCCTCATGACTTTGTAATATCTGAGACAATGCTTTCAGCTTTTCGTAACAAGGTCTACATTTGAATACCAATAGTGAATTTGTAGAATCTAGGGTAGATGGGTCATCTCACTCCCTACAAATCTCATAGTTTGGCCCAGTTTCCATGGGCTATGGTCACAGGTTGTGCCCCTAGTCACTATAATAGGGTAAAACAAGTGCTTTGCTTCAAGGCACATCAATAATTCCACTTCACATCTGACTGCCTCACATACCTAGTGCCTTTATGATAAAATGTCACTGTTTGGAGTGAATCATATTCTGTATGAAAATGTGCATGATGTCTTTTCTTCAGCTAACCATATTTCTGGATGAATAAGGTGAAGCAGGGATGGATAATGACTACCAGTCAGTGTGATACAATGGTCAAGCCTACTACCAGCGTATAGTTGTGAAATACACATAATTTGAAGGAGAGCTTTGGAGGAATGCCCCAACTGTCCTAATGACAATTATTTCTGGCAATGCTTGCAAATATAGCTGGGGAAAAACATTGGAATGCACTGCTAGAATGAATTGGAGTGATTGCTGACAGTTCCCCATCCCCCACCCCTGTTTGATATCGTAGTAGCAAATTGATGACAAAAGTAATGAGGGAAGCGGGGCTTCGCCTCAGCTACTTTCCATGAGGACCAACCCCTGTAAAGATAGGGAAGCTTCTCAAAACGTTCAGGTGCTGCTAGGAGCTCTCGCGAAGCTCAAGTTTATCGTGAGATTAAGAATTCCAGTATTAACTTTAGGGAGCTGTAAAATTAACAGGAAATGTTCATATAATATAACTTTTGTATTGTAATAAGTATGTGAAAATATGTATAAATGTGTGCCTCACACTCTGTATGCAAATTACATTATAACCTTATACAAAATATTTATGTAAATTTTGTACAGTTGTATGTATGAAAGTTTGAAGAAGGAATAACAAAATTAATTTTCTGATAAAAATTCTCGTCTCCTGTATCTCTAAATATCTCAATGCTTAGTTTCAAGAATTTTGCCAGTGCACTTCAGCCCACATTACGGAATGATCGCAGGAGAACCAGGATCGTGAACACATAGAATAATCTCCTTTTCCCTGGGCGTCACATTATTAGACCATGGCCTGACAGAGGGCCTCAATTAATCAACTGACTCCTAGAGGCAGTGAAATTGTTCTCCAATAATTGATCTCACCTGTGTTATGGTTGCGATCGCAGCAAACTGCACTGGGCTGTGTACACCCTGACTGACAGTGGCATGAAAGTAGCTCCCATATGTCCCTACTCAAATTGTACTCTTGGTTATATCCATTGTTGATCAGTTAATGGTTGTTGAACTGTCAAACATGCCACTGAAATCAGCAGGGGGCGAAGCTAGCTGCTCTGAGAATGTTTTTCACCGGGGCTGTATGCGTAATGCATACTGCTCTCAGAACAGGTTTCCGTCTCATCTCCTCTCTCCCTCATGGTATCCTGGAAGCTTCAGCAGGCTACCAAGATTAGGGTGTGTTTGCGTGGCTGGGATAGAACATGTCTAGACTATCAGTAGCACCGCTCAGTAGCATCATCATCATCAACCATTCAACACCCGATTTATTCCACTTCAATCAGTAGGATGAATCACTTCCAGGCTGTGCAATTCCCCATAGTCGCAGAGTTCAGAGTGTAATCATCGAGATCCTCGTGCACCATATCATACAGCAGAAAACGTTGAGGAAAGTAAAAAATGCAGCAGCCAATTGAATGATCAACACCTATGGGAAGGGTACAACTGGGTCAGCTTTGAAACCTAGGCTGGACTGGCTATCTATCCAACTCCCAGAAAGATGTCATGGATTAGAAGAATAAGCCTTCTGAACTGGTCAAATAAAATCATACAAATAGACCTAAAAGAATGTCATATATTTTATCCAAATTCAGCATCCATCGGTATGCTTGGAATCCTAGGATTGAATGATACGTGTACACAACTGGGCGTACTTCCTACATACACATTATGGCAGCTGATGGATACAGAATGTGCACTGTATTGACTCACCTGTTGTGTAATTTGTGTTCGCACATGTATGACCTCCAACAATCTGAAGTTGAATGGGAGTGAAACTGATTTTGCAGACAGGTTCAAATGAGGGCTATTGTAGGCCTACTAGATCAATTAGCTGTGTGAGAATTCCCCCCATGAGGGAGGGTCGAAGCGTCTCGACTGACTTCATTGGAGCTGATGAGAATCCAGAGTGATTTGATTCATTGTCGATAGGGTTTTCACAATTGTTCATCGGCTTGTTGGGCTCTCATTTGATTACTACCGTAGAGGTCATCGTCTGAGGATTCGTAACAAACGCTCCGCCTGCAGGTTGGTTGAACGTTAGTCTTACGATATTCTACAATCTTGGACAAAAACACTGGGACATTACAGTCCCGCGGCACAACCGTTGTGCATTAATCGGAGTACTACCCCATATGGAAATGTTTCCCCGGTTTTGTCTCATTTCGGCTTACGCTACACGCTGCGCGATACTCCACGTTCGTTCAAGGTCGTATCCGGATAACGTTATTTCAATGGGCACAAGTCCTCGGAAATTCGTCACACGCAAAGTCCGATTTGAACCAGTTCAACCTATCCCAATGAAATATATCACTAGAAAGCTTACAAGATTGCGCACCCGATACCGTTTGCCCCAATGAAATTGATTGAAGTTTGAAGAAGAGAGGGCGCTATGAACTATCATATTCGCTGAAAAT
>JAUOBX010191221.1:0-11987 GCA_032360705.1 Eupentacta quinquesemita
GCCCCACCCCCCCCCCCCCCCACCCCCCATCTCCCACTCCCTAAGCCGCATTAAAGCTCTGTCTCATCACACTGCTTGTGGCTCCCAATTTCCTGGAACTGACAATTAACAGGGTAAGGGATATAAGGTGTAGTGTGGTGTTGGATATTGGAACTAGAGATGTGCAGGCAGGTAAACTGCCCACGTGTATATCGGATCCCCTCGTATTCATGAATATCGACCACCCAATGATTAGAAAAATGGCATAATTCATATCGATTTGACCTCTGATGACCTACATGTTGTTTAGGACCATATAGTCCACATCCTCAAGGTTTTGTTCCAATCCTAATTCCTACGTTCGAGGTTAACAAATCCTTTGTTATGGCAAGTGGCAATAATTGGGGACATTCCTCAAGAATATAATGAATCCTTTCACCACAGAACATCACTAATATTTCCCCACACTTAAGGACAATAACATAGTCAAAAATTGTGTGAATATGTATTTTCCAATGAGTAATGGGAGTTGAAAAATACCCTGTAACGAAAAGTCTATGTGGACGATTTTGTCTTTTCCCAAAGGCTTAGCTGCTGTGAGCCCACACATTGAAAACCCTGAAAGAGCTTAAAGATGGGGATGTGTCTCAAATCCCCCGTCGAATATTGGATGCTGTCGTCCGCAAAATCTATTCCAGTGTGTATCTGGAATGATTATGCATCAACACGAATGTTGTATAATTGTGATAGTTGAAAATAGTGTAATCGAGTATTCTCTCATCTCGCATGGACATTATTTGGGAAGCGAAATTGTCTCGCATCACCCGCATGAATAATGGACAGGTGTACCGATCTGTTTGCAAAATGATCGTCCTACATGATATCAGAACAAAATTCACACTGACTAATCATAGAGAAGGTATAACAAATTCGATACAGGCCAGGCCGCCATTATACATCGCTGCGAAGGAGGTCACGTGAACAGAATGACGATCCAGATTCTGCGATGTCATCAATCCATATTTTGAGACTAAACAATATGTATACAAAAAAGTGCATTCAAACACCATCTTTAATCCAAGTCATGTTGTTTTGAACCAGAATTGCCAGTTCCACTGGTATCTGGGTCAGCTCAATTTTCTAGGAAATCTAATGTGAATTAAACTGTTCTGTTTCAAAGTATGTGCTCCCCTTTACATGTACTACTTTCAAAGGGTGATCTTGTTTCAACTTTACGTACATCAATCAGTACAGTGTTTTCTGGGAACTTGCTAAAATTCATTGACTCCCCAAAATGGGTTAATTATTTCGAGGAAATTAAAGGGCTCCAGGCAGAGCAAAATGGTGTCATTCCTGAAGTGCAGTGCCCGTTCAACTGTGAAGCCAGCCCAAGGAACTAGTTCTTCGCCTCCTCCATTTCTGGATGAAATGTGTCGTGGCCGGATCAGGGGGTGGGGCAACAGGGCTGAGGAGTGGGGGTTGAGCAGTGGAAATAAATTGATGCTTGGTGATTGATGTATGTCTTTTCAACTGATTCCCACAAGTAAACTAGGTCAAATAAATCGGGGATTGCTCACAAGCTCAAAGGTTCACTAGTCCGAAGGTCCACTAGTCAAAAGGCTTACTAGTCAGAAGGTCAACTAGTTAGGAGGTCCACTTGCCAGAACGTCCACTAATCTACGAAAGTCAACCTAATGGCAACTCTGGCCACGAGGCTAAAAGTGAATTTTGGCGACGAAATAGTAGACTCTGGGGACGAAAAAGTAGACTTTGACAACCAAAGTAAACTTTTCGTCGCCCAAGTTGACTTTTCTTCCTTCGCCAAAGTACACGTTCTGAATTCTACATCAAAGTTAACATTTGGGCGCCGAAGTATACTTTCTGTAGCCAAAGTCGCCTTTCCGTTGCCATAGTTCACTTTCCAGCATCATAGTCTTCAGACTAGTGAACCTTCGGACTAGCTGACTTGGGAACCCTTCCCAAATAAATCTACCTTTGCTTTCTCGGTAACCTGAAATTTGAATCCCCCATCAGATTGGTTGTTATATATCGAAATGAAGAAACAATTGCCTTATTTTGTTCCCATAAAGCTTTTATTGCACTCAGCAACGCAGTGAGTTGAGTTGCAAAATAAAATTTGCGAATTGGGTCTTCAGAGAAATTGAAGGATTGAATAACTTTGTGGAATTGCTGTGGTCTTGTGACAGATGACGCAACCTGAACACCCTATCAAACATTAGTCTTTGTCAAATGTGAAGTGACTCAGATATGTAGTAATAATGATATTCTCCAGTTTATTTATAGTGCCTCATATCACTGCTTTGCAGCAGTCTCCAGATATTACCCCTAATCATTAGTGACTTTATAATGTACGCACTTTATAATGTACATTCCTATCTGTTCATCCCTGATGCACATATGATATGTATCGTGATTGTGTCCCCAGGGAATATCCAATAAGGCTGCCACATGCTACTTAGCTACTCTTCACAAGTCGCCTCACAAGGTTCCCAATAATGCCTGGGTGGGACGAGGCACTGGAGAAGCTGATCCTGCAATATCTAAAATAAAGAAGGTGCACATTAATAGTGTATGACCCACACTCGACCACAGGGCTGCGGCTATAATGTGGATGGACAGAGATTGTATATTGACCAACATACTGTAAGCTTCCATCGGGCAACACTGAAGGCCAAATTTATCCCATATTCAACCCACACGAACTATCTCCCAAATGCCTTCAAGTTATATTATCAGAAATATCAGTTTTTGATTCCATGCCGAAGGCAAATGGAATCTATGCGATGGTGCGAGTGTGTGTGTTACGCCCCTTGTAAACACGATAACTAATAAACAAAAAGGTGCAGAGACTTCATACTTGGTATGTGGGATGGCCATATGGAGTTCCTGATCCCTATTGTTTTGGGGTTCGATCCAATGTCGTCCGGGTCAACAGAGGTCAGAGTCTAAAAACCTTGTAAACATAGTAACTAGTGAACAAAATGGTGCATACTTGGTATGTAGGTTGGCCATATGGAATGCATGATCCCTATTGTTTTTAGTGTCGGTCCAAGGTCATGTCATCTGAGGTCCACAGAGGTCAAAGTCTAAAAACCTTGTAAACACGGTAACTAGTGAACGGAATGGTGCAGAGACTTCATACTTGGTATGTGGGTTGGCCATTTGGAGTGCATGATCCCTATTGTTTCAAGGTCTGGTCTGAGGTCATCTGGGGTCAACAGAGGTCAAAGTCTAAAAACGGTAACAAGTGAACGAAATGGTGCAGAGACTCCATAGTTAGTATGTAGGTTGGCCATGCGTACATGATCCCTGTTTTGTTTGTTTGTTTTTTATGGTGATCAATATATAGTATAGATATATATCGAGATCACTATTAGTCTGTGGCCGCTATAATTGCAAGTGTTAAGAATCAAAAATTCTACAAAAAAGGCATGGAATCACTACGCATCGTTGCATTCTTGTTTACTTCTTGGTGTACTGTCACTTTCCACTGGATGTCTGTCACAAACAAAAATTCAGTGCATCCTCAACATTTACTTCATGAGGATAGTCCTTTCAGTGGAGTTCTGATGACGCATATGTCGCAAGTGACTGTCCTGTCCCGGGGGTCGATAGTGGGTCATGATGACATCTGCATTAGGAACTATTACGTTATCAAATTATTCTGTTCTCCCCATGCCTCTTTGCAGCCTTCTCCCACCAGTACAACCCATACAGCTTCACCATCTCACAGAGTCAGCCATCCAACCCTCAAGCGCCGACGAGCACCTACCTCCACACGACACAGATCAATGACGCATCCCGACCATACTCGTCCAACAGCCCTCCGCCACCCCCCAGGGTCTACAAACCTTGCTTTGTGTGCCAGGATAAGTCATCAGGGTACCACTATGGCGTCAGCGCCTGTGAAGGTTGTAAGGTAAGTCAATGGCACCCCTCCCCTCCCCCCAAATTATATCCAAAATCCAAGGTAGCTGGCTGTCCAAGCAAATCCAACAGGGATTGCTGTATGAAGGTTCACTAGTCCGAATGTTCACTAGTCAGAAGGTCCACTAGTCTGGTCTACTAGTTAGAAGCTCCACTAGTCAGAAGGTCTACTAGTCAGGAGGTCCCCTAGTTAGGAGGTCC
This sequence comes from Eupentacta quinquesemita, assembly GCA_032360705.1. Taxonomy (NCBI): domain Eukaryota; kingdom Metazoa; phylum Echinodermata; class Holothuroidea; order Dendrochirotida; family Sclerodactylidae; genus Eupentacta; species Eupentacta quinquesemita. Next base: position 4,129 of record JAUOBX010191221.1, read on the forward strand.
ACTAGCCAGAAGGTCCACTAGTCTACAAAAAGTAGACTTTGGCGACCAAATGTCCACTCTGGCGACGAAGCTGAAAGTAGACTTTGCGACCAAATGTCAACTCTGGTGACGAAGCTAAAAGTGAACTTTGGCGACGAAGCTCAAAGTGAACTTTGGCGACAAAGCTAAAAGTAAACTTTGGCAACGAATAGTAGACTTTGGTGACCAAATGTCAACTATGGCGACAAAGCTGAAAGTGAACATTTCTTCGCCTAAGTCAACTTTTCTTTTGATGCCAAAGTACACTTTTGAATTCTTCGCCAAAGTTGACATTCGATCGCCAAAGTATACATTTCCTCGCCTAAGTTGATTTTCCGTCACCAAAGTACACTCTCCATCCCCATAGTTCACTTTTCGGCGCCATAGTCCTCGGACTAGTGAACCTTTGGACTTGTGAACCCTTCCCAATACAACATGGTCCCAGGGTTTACAAGCCTTGCTCTGTGTGCCAGGATAAGTCATCAGGATACCCCTATTTGGGGTGGGGTAGCCTGCTTGGCTAGAGGGTCGAGCTGGTAATCCAGAGGTTCTCAATTCAATTCTGCGTTGCATCCTCGAGCGAAGTGCTTTATCCTGATAGCTCACAATGAGTGGAAGGTGATTTGTATGTTGCCGTCTGTGTGTAATGACCACCTCCTTCCCATCAAGGTTTTGGGAACCTATTTACAGGAACATACTCGCACTCCGACAAAATTTGGAAATCACGATTATCATTCGGACAAGAAAAATGCTGCCAAGGCAAAAATCTTGACCACCAGGACAAGAATTGTGAAGAAACTGCATGAAATGAATTTTTCTTGAATTGAATTGGGTGTCTGATAGGTACTGGGCCTGGGCTAATTGTATTTAGGGGGACAGGCTGTCGCCCAAGCAGCAAGCTATCCCTCTCTTCCAATCTCCACCCATGTCCAGCGGAGAGACAATGTCAATGTGGCCGAGGGTGAATCAAGGCCCAGTGGATTCTTCACGAGACCCATTGAGCAGTCATGGTAAAGTACCTTGCTCAAATATACAACGGAAAAGGTGTATCGACTCGTCTGGAGATTGAGCTCACAATCATACGATTATGAGACTAACGCTCTACCGACCGAGCTAACTGTTGCACATATGATACAGATAACAATCCCATATGGAGAGAGTCCTCGCATTTACTTCCCTTCCCACATAAATTAGCTGCATGCATGCATGCGCTCACCCAACCGTGACATAAACTACTTCCGCTAAAATGGGGTTACTGGGCACCAGGGATTACCCTGTCCTCATTGGGCGTTGTTGTTTTGTGCTCACCTTAACCTCTGACCTATCATGCTATCGTTTGTGTCCCTCCCTCTGTGTGTGTGTGTGACTGTGTGTAGGGTTTTGATATCTCCATATAATATCGTTGGCTATGCAAATCAGGTGCCACGGGGCATTGAGTATGCTCAATTGCTCATATAGATTGTTTACAAACAACATGAACTCTGATGCCAAAATTATGAATTTCATCATTATAGTCATCTGCTTATCGCTACAGAGCGACCAAGAAAATGGAAACCCGTTGAGTTACGGCCCATCCGATAATTTTGATTTTTAAAGTTATCATTATCGTTATTGCTGAGGTGTGACAGAGCTTTACAAACCCATATGGAGCAAGTGCTCGGAATCACTTCCCTCTCCACATAAATTAGCTGCCCACGCGTATGCTCGACCGTGACATGAAATGCTTCCGCTAAAAAGGAATGATTGGGCACCGGGGATTATCCTGCCCTCATTGGGTGTTGCGGTTTTGTGCTCGCCTTAACTTCTGACGTATCACACTATCGTTTGCGTCGCTCCTGACGTATGTGTGTGGGTGGCGTTTCGCCCTGTGCCCATGTCTCTTGTCCTTTGAGTCCTATCAGGACGATAATTTCTTGCAAGGTAGAATGAACAAGTGGAAATATGTACGGAAAGCAACAGGCAATGATAACTTTGAAAGTCAAACAGTTGATGTTGTCTTCAATTTAGACATAAGTTTATAATATTCAAACCATTGACAGGATGAATCCTTTCATGCCTTTCCACAGTAGAATCTTGTTGATTGATTGAAAACAAATTATATGGTAATGTAAATAATCATATTAATATAGATTTATATAGTGCCTGATCAACAACAAGTTTCATCACTAGGCACTTTACAGGGAGACAGCACACTCTCACATTCGTAAACATTTGTTATTTGTGCAATATTACACATATGTCCCCATATCAGACACTTCCCTCGCATCCCACAGAGAATCAACCGATCGTCCTTACTCGTTTTGCTGAAACTCAATCCAGTCATCGAGTTTGGGTCCTTGAAAGAATTCTGAAAAGGTGTACCTACCTAATTCATTTAAGATGAGATTTTGCAATCGATTGGCTTCTATAGCCTGTGTTCATGTTTCTTGCTGAAGATTATTAACCTGAACCTTTTTCTACATTCCACTAAAATTGTTCAGGTCGTACACTTCCATATTTTAGCAGAAAACAAATGACAGATAATTTGGTCACCCACCAAGTTGATACTTCATTTGTGGAAAAACAAGAGACCAAAATAAGTATGCAGTGCTAGAACATAATATTTTGAAACCATGTAATATATATGATCGGAAAATTGATTTGTTTGTAGGGGGTTGGGGGGTTATATCGAATGGTGTCCAGGGTATTATGGTTCTGTGGTTGTGTTCCCTGACTCTGCTCCTGAAAACATCAGCCATTAGCACAGTTACTCTCTTTCTAACGCGCTGTCTGATCGATACAAAACTTGGTAAACATGTCTGCCCTGATAAAATCTTGGATGGGTTCGAAAGTGGGCGTTCCAGCATGACTTCCGAACCAACCCGACATCAGGACTTTGGGTTACGGATCAGTGTCAATCGACACTGTCCCTAGACGATCTCTCCCACACAGCTTTGTATGCAGATGAAGTGAGTACATATCACCACAAACACGCATGTACACACACACACGCACACACATATTTGTGTGCGCCAGCAAACGAGGACATACCATTGCTGACTATGCAACCGAGGACATTGTGTGTATGTCTCTCACTATCAATCCGTGGACACACAGGCAACCGTGGACACCCAAAGGAAATACACATCATCAACCGCCCCCCTAACCGAGGACCACGTTCAAATGCATTTTCACATTAATTAGAATCAGCCTAGCCTATAGGGAATCGTGGATGGTCCACGTTTTCGAGTGTGTCCGCGGTTGATGATGTGTATTCATACGAACGTCCTGCCGGCGTCAACATACGCACACACACACACACACACACACACACACAATAATGGTCAAGTTGTTCTGTTGTTTGTGAGCTCCTGTACCATGATACATTCCAACCAACCCCAATATATCAGTACTTTGGCTACTGGCCAGTGTTAATTACCACTCCCTACACTATCTCTCCCCCACAGCCTCGCATGCATAGCTAATGCTAGTATACATATTACCACACACAGTAATGGTAAATTGATCTGTTTGCTAGATTGAGTCCACTACTCTCTACTGCAGTGCAGTGATGGTCAAGGGGCTTGGCACACAGCCAGCGCCTGACCAGCAGAAGTAATAAAATATGCAGCTTCCCTGGCTAACCAGCCATAGCCTGCATGCATGGAAGAGGTCACTTTGAGCTAGGCTCTGTTTAAAGGGGTGGCACCTCTCTCAGTTTCCGTTTAAATATTATTTTCCGAACATACCGTATAATCTCTAATAGATGCCCAGGGGGCGTTGCATTTTGACAAGAGGGGGCCTCTATTGAAAGGTTATTTTTAAGGCAAATTTTGACCTATTTTCGAATTAATAAATCGGGCAAAATTTGCTAGATTAAACTATTTTTGTCAGCAATATTTTAGTCAAAAAAAGGGGGGCGTTTGTTACAGGGAGGGGGGGGGGGCTATCACAGATTATACAGTAACTTTACTGCATTGATAAAATCAATGAAGCATGTATTCTTTGTTTATTGCAGGTAATTTCATTCACGTTGCTGATACTTAGTGATCTTCCTGGATTCCTCATTCCAGGATCCCTATTGTTTTGGGGTCCGGTCCAAGGTCATTTGAGGCCAACAGAGGTCATAGTTGGAAAACCTTGTAAACAATGTAACTCGTGAAGGAAACAGTATAGGTTGGCCATATGGAGTACATGATTCCTATTGTGTTTAGGTTGGGTCCAAGGTCATCTGGGGTCAACAGTGGTCAGTCTGGAAACCTTGTAAACACGATAACTCATGAACAAAGAGGTGTATAGACTTCATACTTCATATGTAGGCTGGCTATATGGAGTACATGGTCCCTATTGTTTGGGGTTTCAGTCCAAAGTCTTCTGGGGTCAACAGGAGACGAAGCCCCAAAACTTTGTATACCTTATAACCAGTGAACGAAAGGTGCATAGTCATACTTGGGTATGTAGGTTGGTCATATGAAGTACATATTCACTATATTGTTATTTAGTTTTGGAGATCTTCTCTGTGTTGCAAAAGTTAAAATAAGGCAAGGAACCGCTATGCATCTTCGCCCTCTTGTATTTCTCCTTCATTTGTCTATTCGGGATGAATGTCAAAAATGTCACATGATCAGTGAATTGAATGAATTCAACTTCTTCCACTATTCATTCACCCGTTGATCCCGTTATTTTACTTTTATGGTAAAATCACTGAATTATTTGAATTTGCTTCCTTTTTCTTGTGTTTATTGCAGTACTCTGATTGCTGTACTCCATACATGCAGAGTGCCTTCTGTCTCCTAGCTGCTCTCATATTCTGTGGTGAGTAACTTTATCCCTTAACACAAGTGGAGGAATCTATGCAGTCATGTTGTGTGTGTGTGTGTGTGGGATGCTTGGCTCGTAAACATGTTAACTCGACCCCACCTGGATAGATGGAGCTCATATTTGGTAGGTATGTTCCTCATAATGAGTACATGGACCCTATTATTTTAGTCAGGTCAAAAAGAATCTGAAGTCACTAGAGGTCATTGTAAGATCTTTGTAAACTCAATAATTCCAGTGTTTAAATGAGTCCATGAATTCTGCAGTCATATGTCACAGGTTTACAGTCGAATGTTACAGGTATATAGTCAAGAAATCACCGAGTCTTTCGGCTCCCTGGTTTCTATGCTCTTTATGCATTCCTCAGTCCCTAAATTGTGGAATGCAGTTTGGCGAAGCTCCTGATACCTCAGTATTGTTACTCAGTTGCGGGTCCATTGTAAAATCTCAAGTAGGTGAATGTAAGTCTCTCTTCCGCAATTTGTTCTCTTTTCTGCAATTTGTTACTTTTTTCACCTGTGTCAGTTCAGAGAGACTCACAACACTCTCATGACACTTGACCTTTATTACAATCCAACTTCGACCCAAATTGTGTCTAAATATTGAGTGGATGAATATGTGTAGTAAAACATGCTTGTATAAGATAATATAAGTTGAATAGTATGAGGTGAATACTGAATAAATGTATATTATGGGCTCCCAGGCACATGCCTCTGCAGTCATTGTCTTATGACAGCTGCAAAACTCAGAGATACAACATAATTTTGTTTTCGTGTAAATATTCATTGATCAAGGGAGAGGCACTGACTCCCAAAACCCTTCTGTGCATACCACACCTGGCAACCTTTATATCAATCCCACCATGTGGTTGTAATTGAGTAAGTAAGTAAGTAAAACTTGATTGCTCGAAAATGGAAATTTGTATACTCGCACATATGAATGGGAATAGATAAATAGGTTTCAAAGGGTAAGACAGTAAGATTAGAAGAAAATATATATGTACAAATAATTTATGATAGGATGAAGCTGCTAATACAGGACAAAATAACTATCTCTGGAACATATTATTGTAGAGAATCATTGCATGAGGAACAAAATAATTTTGGTGCCTGTTGGTCCTAAATCTAGGTAACCTCAGCCTCCCACTGTTCATCCTGTTATCATGTAATGATGCATTGGGAAGGTGAGACTGGTCTTCCCAAATTACAGTGAATTTGTTCTCCAGTAAATCATTGTACAATGAATCAACACTAGATTCTACATCACCTATAACAGTGCTTGCTTTGTGAATTATACCCTTGCTTTATAAATGCGTGCCATATCACACCGGTTGACATTGCCACCCCAGCAAACTAAGCAGTAACGTACCACTCCACATATTACACTACAATAGAACATCTCTAGGATCTGGGAGCTAACATTAAAGTTGGACATTAAAGTTGGATTACTATATTCAATATTCACACCATCATTACTAAAGCAATATTTCTCGAATGTTTCTCCTCTGGCAGGTATGCTGATATTTTTCCGTGGCATATTCCTGTACATGAAAGCAAAGGCCTATTTCCACAGCGGACGCAATGGAAACATCCGATTCGTCTACTGGCGCCCAGAATAGAGGTATTCAGCAGCGATATCATTAACAGTGCAGCATTGCCCTTGCTTGCATGTAGTTCACTGCAACTTACAACATTTTAATGTTTCTGTTTATCTTAAAAAAGTTAATGCACTGGTTGGCTGCTCGTTTTGTACTGAAACCTTCTCTGTTGAGAGGTGCTTCTCAGTCAACTGTTAGTCTTCAATCAACAAATACATAATTTTGATTGGTCGTCATTTCACATGGTCATCAGTCATCACACAAAACCAACAATCCCAGAAACTGTTATATCTGTGAGATGAAGCATCGCCTCCTTGTTCCTCTTGCAGTTATCAACCTTGTGATGACAGCGATAAATAATAGTCGCAGAGGAGAGCACTCGCAAACCCACACATGCTGCACACATGCAGGCTTTTCCATTTGAGTTGACGGGTAGTGATATCTAACACTGGTGAACAGTTTGCTGAAACGCACCCAAGGTTTATCGTTGGAGCTCTCTGTTATTGTTGAGAATGATGGCTTGCGTTCCCTTATACTGGAAATTCTTTCTCAGCCTGTCATTGTCATATTGGATAGTGGTTGGTCTTAAATGTCTGAAATGTTACATTAGCATACATCAGAAAAAATGTTCTCCTCAATCTTGACATTGAGCATTATGTTTCTTCATACTTGGTAAATTCTTCTGCCTTCTGGCGGTTGCCAGTATATCCAATTGTATTGTTTGGGATCTTGTACAAATTGTACTAATGAACTAATATTTCTCTCTGAGAAGTCCCTTGTTCCTAACAGTAAATGAAGCTGCATTTCCTAAATCTTGGCACCCTGGCAATCTGTTGGCAATACCTGTTGAAGCCATCTGGTATTGCCGTTCCCTATTCGAGCAACCTTGTTGCAATTACCATGATCAGCTGTGGTGTGTATGTGTGCAGGATTCTTGAATGCCTGATAATATTTTTATGGTACCTTCATTATTCGAAAGATTCTGCCCAAATTTCAATTTACTTGAACTAACAACTAACAATATCTATATTCAATGATTTGTTGCTACATACAGTAATGTCTTTTTTGCATAAGTTGGACTCTATTGTATGAGTGACTTTATACAATACAACGAACCATGGTGAACAGGCCGTGTGAAAACATTCACAAATCACAGTTGTGCCTCCAACTGGTCATGTTAAGGGTACAACTAAAGATTGTATATATTTGTATCTTCCTTGGAGGAAGTATTTGCTTTTTTGCCCTTTTTTGCTTCTAGGTCATTTAGTATTACTCCACGCCTATTTCTATAAGAAGAAGTGTTAATTCAGTGGAAACAACAAACATGCGACTACCTGTCCAAAAAACAAAACAATTAGTGATTTATCGAACATTGCAATACGTTTCAATTATTCCCCCCCCCCCAATTATTGCTACTCATGTTTAAATGAATTTTAGTGTAAAGAAA
>JAUOBX010191332.1:0-11986 GCA_032360705.1 Eupentacta quinquesemita
GGTGGGCCATTTGTGAAAATCAGCCAAATGCTCCTCCTAGAGTGAGAATCTGGTTATCGTGGAAATTGGTCCTTATTAATCGGGTAGCAATGCTGCATATATGGTGTTCAGGGATTTAGGGTTCATGTCGTCTCGTGGGCCAGTTGGGCCAATTTGTGCCAATCTGCCGAATGCGTCTCCCGCTTGAGTTCAAATCTGGTAAAGTTGGTCATTATTATTGGGTGATAATGCTGTGGTTAGGGTGTTCAGGGATTTTAAGTCCAAGGTCGTCCGATGGGCCATTTTGTGAAGATATGCTAAAAGTTTGAACCTGATGATCATGAAAATTTATCATCACTATCAGGTACCAATGCTACATACAGGGAGTCCAGGAATGATTCTTCTTCTACAGTGTTCGAGTCGAAGGTCGTCTAGGCATCAAGTTTGGCCCAAATATAAATGTTGAGGGTCATATGATCGGAACATACTCCACACTCACGTGCATTACACAGATTCGCTACTGTGCCATTAATACGTGTGTGAAGTGGAAAATGCCAGATCGAAGGGCCCTCCTGCTGGCCCGGAAAAAATTAATCGTGCCTTGAAAATAGCCGATCAGGAGCCAGAAAATGAAAGATGGGACTGTTACAATAATAAGGATGAGGGTGGTAACGGGGTTCTAAGAACCTGAAGTGATAATTACTTTATCTTTATAATTTAGGAAGGGAAGAATTTGAACTGGTGTGCGCCCCGAACTAAAAGTGAGGGGCTGCAGCAGGACTTTAACCATTTGATATGCAGAAAAATAGCTGCATTCGGAAGTGGTGATCACAGGAGCAGAAATAGTCCACCTATGTCTTGTTTACTTTTCCCAAACATGTAGAGAGCACCCACGTTAAAGGGTGTCCATCCACACCTATGTTGGTATAATGTTGCTAAAGCAGTAGCCGTGGCGATGAGCACAGGCTGCGGGTGGACAGCCTAATTTTTCAATTGGGTGATGTATTCTGTTCAATTGAAGGCAATAATCTAACCACATGAATCACATTTGTATGTTTGCTTTGATCCATAGAATGGAAACAACACTGAGAGTTATGTCCCTCGGAAAATAGCTAAAACAAGAAAAGACGTGAAAGAGTTATTCGCTGGAAATGATTTGGTGATTCAGACAGAAAATATATCAGGTTCTTTATGAATAAAATAAAAAATTGTAGTCAAAAATATATGTGGAGCTTCGATCAATAAATTGTGCATCCGAACCCAGCAATGTTGTCGAGGCTTTTCCTCTGTGGTGTTGAACAAAAGAAGTCTTCTGACTGTGCCACTAGCCTACCATACCCACATGTATAGGTGTACCCAGTGAGGTGACATGTAAAAACTAGTTTGCCCGTTGTTGCAACTATTGTATGATGTGACACAATGTTCTGTTGTGTCAGGAGTTAAAGGAAGAGATGTGCTCTATAATGTGTGTGGTTGTCGAGTCACTAATGATTAGGGGTATATCTGTGAAGGGCCTCCATACAAGCTGTATGCTAGTGATAATGCGCTATGTAGTTACTAGAAATTATTATTATTGTTACTATTATCATGATAAAAAATAATCAATAGCCATGATTTTCATTTGCAGCCCTCGACGCCAGACTTGGTGATACCCAGTGTGAAATTACAGGCGAGTATATGATTCATGTCACATTAACACTGTTAGGCCCGAATACCAGGTCTGTCATACCAATTCCCCAGCTAATTGTACAGAATCCATCCCAGGAGAGGTATCATGAATCTGTGAAATATTAATAAGTCATGATAATGTCTTTGTCATGGAAAGTCATAGAATTGAGAGAGATGGGGAAGTGTAGGTAGTGTCATTCAGTTCAGACGCTACCCACCTCCTGGGGAACATACAGCATTTTGGCATGAACTGCCCAAAACATTGGATCCATTTCTCTGTAAGTGATATGCTGGAGAATTGATTAGCTGGTTGGATAGACAAACAAATTAATCATTCAATGATCAAGCCAGACAGCCCCAGCAATCTAATTGTATCTGGACACCAGGGCTGGATTCTAGTCCTCTCAATACGAGTCATTGGCTTCTGAATCCAAGTCATCAAGAAAATTAAATCTCTACTATTTTTGGCACGGTTTAGAAATCACTACAAGGTTTAGGCTGCACAAATAGGCTCTGCCAAGGTGTTCGATCCCCCATACATGTTTTTTATTGTTCTGGGTGAAATCAACAATAAACGCAGACATGAGCTATGTACCAACTCGCCTTTTCGTGCTTTAATAATAATTGTTTTGTTCATGCAATTCAGCTGCAAGATGAATGTGAATAAAGGGACAAGGGAAAGGAAGAAAAAAGGGGGAAAATTGTCTTGCGATAGAACAATGCAGGACTCAGACAATGACTCTGACTGATTGAGTGCTCTGGGTGAACTCCCAAGTTTGATTCATGAGTCATCGAAGTAGGGACTCGAGATCATTCTCTAGTCTTGAGTCCAATCTTAAGTCCTCCATCACTCATGCCATGTAGTCAGCATTTATCACAGTCAACAGGTTGATAGGTTCCCCTCTTGACCTTCTTTTCTGCAGATCATGAGACTCAGATCATGCACAGACTCCAGGATGCAATTCTTGAGAAATCTGAGGTATTCTTTGCTGTCATGGAGTATGCTGCTGAACTGGATTGGTGAGTGAGTGTTACCATCATCATGGTTGAGAACCAGCCGTGTAATCAATACATAACAGGTAGCCAGGTACTCACAAGTGTGTACTCTGTGGTCATTACTGTCAAAGTTACTGCTATTTGGGCCGACGTGGATGCGTCATCAGCATCATTCGAGGATTCTAATGCATATTTTTCAGCTTATTAATGCTTATTACTGCGTAGTGTAGAGGCTATTTTTGTGTTGTTGTAGGGTAACAAAGTTTGGGGTAATAACAGAATTTGGACCCTTCACAAGGATCATGATTGACTGATTTATTACTCCTCTCCCCCTTGTCACCCAGCCTGCTAGCCTTCACCACAGCAGCGACTGAGAACAGCTACGTGTGCCCAGGGCTGAATCAGGACAACACGCTTGAGATCCATGGCGGTAGACAGCCTCTCCAGTAGATGTGTGCCACCACTTCCGTATTGTACCCAATGATACCATATGAAACATGAGTCACATAACAAACATGTTCCTTTAAAGGAGCATGATTTATTATTATCACTTCTTTCCCCCCTCTCCATCCAGCCTGCTAGCCTTAGCCACAGCAGCGACTGAGTACAGCTATGTGTACCCTCGTCAGACCCAGGATGATAGGCTGGAGATCCATGATTCAAAATATCAGTCTCAGTCAATAAATGTATGTCTGACGATGCCCTAACTTATCCAAGTGATCTCATATTCCGTCATACCCCTGTCAGGTCAATGAGGTTGTGTCATGTAAATGCGCTCCAAATCTCCAGATGTAGAACTGAGATGGGAGAAGCCTGATACTGTGGTCCCCATACCTGGAACTCTCTCCCAGCTAACATCCGTAGCATCACTGACCTCGTTCAATTCAAGTCCAGAGTGGAGACATACTATTTTAAGTTAGCATTCAATAATTATCAGTAGGTTGTACAGCACAGTGGAGTATCTTTCATATTACTGGCACATTATGAATGTTCTATCTATCTATCTATCCACAGGTGATTGTGCCACCACTTTTGTACCAAACAATATAATATCCAATAGCAGTCACAGAAAGGTCACTAGCTGCACATGGAGCATGGCTTACTGATTGAATATGATCCCTCCTTCTCCCCCTTCCAGCCTCCTAGCCTTCGCCACAGCAGCGACAGAGAACAGCTACGTGTTCCCTCGATTGACCCAGGATAACACGTTGGAGATCCATGGTGGTAGACACCCCTTGCAGGAGATGTGTGTCACCACCTTTGTACCCAACGATACCATATCCAATGGCAGTCATGGGAAGGTCAAGTTCCTGACTGGACCGAATGCAAGTGGCAAAAGTGTCTACTTGAAGCAGGTAGGTCAGCATAGTGAAATATATCCATTTCCAAGATCTTCATTGGCTGATCTGATAGAAGTCGGATTGAGAGGGAAAGTTCAGCACAATTTTGACTTGGAATAGTGAACTAAATTTATATAGCGCTAATATCCAGAGGAAACTAAATGTCAGTGGCGATCATGCTCAAAAAAGCGACTGAGGATCTTTCGAAAATGTTGATAATTGGTGCAGACTCAATGTGAAGTGGATGGGAGTTCCAGTTTTTGGGAGCATGCAGCTTTAGAAAAGGACTGTCAACCATAGTACCTGAGCTGCCACCTGGGAACATATAGCAAGCTTCTGCCTGATAACAAGTAAGCTGAAGCCAAACCATGGAATGCTAGTTATATAAAGCACTTTATAGCTCTATATAGCGCCTCCATCAGAGTTTGGCGGCACTTCCCGAATATACCCCCAGGTTATTGGAAAAAATCACAGCTCTCTGACAATACCAGAGAGAAATTAGCAGCAGCCGAATCACCGCATGGTTGTGCTCCTGTCTCTCGCAGGTTCCCATTTTCATTTGGGGAGGCATTTGAAATGGGGTATGTTACTAATGGATAAACACCTGGGCTGGACTCGAGTCCATGATAGCAGGATCACAAGTCATGAGCCTTACTGCTAGGCTACCACTTCCGTCCCATATATGTGATGTCGATCACAACTTGATATATTTGTGCTCTCTGAGTCAACTACTGGGAGTAGTCAGGGACTGATTGAACATATTCTTCCACTGTGTTCACATATGTGATTTCAGGTTGGTGTGATGTAGTTCATGGCCCATATTTTGCCATTGTTGCCATTGCCAGCCTCGTGTCCTCTCAGCCAACCTCTGAGATTGATTTATAGCAGTCAAGAGCTGCTTGTATGTATTCTTCAAACATTCGTCCTCCCATTTGTAGGTTGCGGGGATTTTGTTAATAATGATATTTGGTTCTCATATAGCACTTAATCACTGCTTTACAGCAGTCTCGAATCACTCTACAGATATTACCCCTGATCATTAGTGACAATCCAGCACTTGATAGTGCTCATTCCTCTCTGTTCTTCCCTGATGCACAGGCACTGTATATGACATCATTGTGTCCCTGAGACATCTCAGTAGGACTGCCACATACGGCACACGCTACTATTTACACGTCACCTCAGAAGGTTCCCAATAAGAAGGTTGGCTGGGATTCTCACTAGCAACCTTTTGACCCAGAGCCCTATGCTCTATCGACTGAGCTAATCTTGTATGGGTCACATGTCAGCTCTGTGTCCTGAGTCAACCACTGAGAATGATGTAGATCAGCCAAGGAATGATTGGATGTATTCTTCTTGTATTCTCATTTTAGGTGGGAGTGATATCGTTCATGGCACACATTGGCAGCTTTGTGCCTGCTGAGTCAGCCACTGTCGGTATCTTGGACGGTATATACAGCCGGATACACACACAGGAGTCCATATCTGTGGGGCTGTCTACCTTCATGATAGACCTCAACCAGGTATGTACTGATAGACTTTGTTGTGGTTTTGTCTGTTTTGGTTTACTAGTGTTTCAGGTGTCATAACTGCAGCAATTACCAATTACTATTCTTAAACTTAGTAATCACTCTCTCTGTCCATGCATTGCTATCTGTCTGGTCAGAATTTTTCCACACCACACAATTCAAATTGTTTCCTTAGCTCATTAGCCTCAGGCTCACCTAATGCCAATGTGGTAATTTTACCCCCAGTGGCCGTAGGGGAGATCACCATGGGTGTTATGTGATGATGGTATGCATGGTGGATGATGATAAGGAGGACGTGGTTTTACACCCACCTGAAGGCTGTACTCGAGTCGCTTCACAGAGACGAGTCTTGCCCCGGTCCCAGTGGTGATTTCTGGGGGCTGCTGGTCCTCCGTCGGCGACTAGGTCCCGTAAGTGTAGGCTTCCCAGCGGAGTGTCAGCAGGGCGTTTCTTCAAACAAGGTGTAGGCTGCCGTAAGATACTCGTCCCTCTGCTAGGCGGAATAGATACTAGAATACAAAACGGCTGTTCTGCCATAACACTCATGACTACATAATGGTGAGGACCATGGAACCATGCAGTTCAGGGAACTGGTGAAGAAAATGCAGTTGAGTTTGCATGCTGTCTAGTGTTTTTGTGCTCTGTCATGTGCAGGGGATTAGGCACGACTGTGGTGTGTAACAAATTTGTTTTGCGTTCCATTGTTTCTGCCGCTAGGCTCAAAATGTATTTTTTCGTTGAAGATGGCGACAGCCCTGAAGGGTGCCTCTGCCTCCTCCCTGGTGATCATCGATGAGTTTGGTAAAGGAACGGACGTAGCTGACGGTACCTCACTTCTAGTGGCTGTCCTCAGACACTGGCTGGAGCTAGGGGACCAGTGTCCACATCTGGTGGTCTCTACCCACTTCCACGGTGTACTCAAGCAAGGCCTCCTACCTCAGTCAGATCAACTCAAGTGTCAGGTAATAGTGATAGTACTAACAAATGTTGTGAGGTATAAATCGACGTAGCGGACAGTACCGCACAGCTAGTGGCTGTTCTCAGGCACTGGCTGGGGGTAGTGGACCAGTGTCCACATCTGGTGGTCTCTACGCACTTCCACGGTGTACTCAAGCAGGGCCTCTTCACTCAGTCAGATCAACTCAAGTGTCAGGTAATAGTGATAATACTTGAGTGCTAGAGGACTCGAAACCGATCTTGAGTCCCTATTCCAAGGACTTACAAGGGGCTCAACCTATAACAAAGATAAGATTACTGAGTAACATAGTTGTGATGAGTGGCGAATATGTTGAAAATGATTCAAAAGCATCCTTTTGCTTTACTTTGGGGAATTTAGGTAGTTGAGCTGTATACATGTGTGAGTGACATCCACAATCTTCACCAAAAATAAATGGGCCACCCACGCCACCCCATTCAATGTCGGTATTTGACAGCCCGTTTGTTGGGCGCAACAATGAAGTAGGGTGAGGGGGTTTCAGTTCCGCGATTTTCGCACTAGGTTCGTGCCACGGGTCTGTAGTGTCCTATCATTTTTGTCGAAGGTTGTAGCTTTCGAAAATATTAGCTTGCCTGGATGATTCACCCAAACTTGATATGAGATCACCGTAATTAGTTCATTGACCCTATTGTTTTGTACTCGCGTGAACGATTCTCTGAGGTCACCAGAGTTAGGAAATTCTTGAATGTGATTAGACCAGAATGTTTGGTCCGATCTGATTGTAATTTGGCGTCTAATTCTCTCCGAGTGCAAGAAGTCTCCATTGGTTCTTCTTTTTGACTCATGAATAATTGTGTTTGTGCCTCTGAATGTGCGTTGTGAATTCATATCAGGCACAGAGCATGTCTGAATTCTGAACAATGAAGAAGTGTCATCGCGCATTCAGCTTTACCTGCAATCCCTTGTAGGCGAGTGTTCCATATCACGCCCATGCCTTCGTATGGAAGTAAGTTTCTAGCTGGTTCCTCGTATCAGGATTATAACCAGGCATAATTCACTCTCACACACTAATATTGCATACATAGGTCACATGGTATTGATGAATAATCAACTGATCGATAAAATGTGAGCGCACAACCCTACATTCTTGTTTGTTCCTTGCTCCCTACAGACGATGGATGTCATTGATAACGATGGTGAGATGGTTTTCCTATACCAGCTCACTGAGGGTCAGGCAGCCTACAGCTATGCCAGCCATATATCCTCTATGGCAGGGTTGCCAGATGAGATTGTACAGCGTGGAAAGCAGGTGGGATCATGTTTTTTTACTACACCCATATTTGAAGGAGAGAACCTACAAATAACTTGTCAATAGATGTCTCATGCCATATTTTTCCAAAAATTCCTAATGACTAATAACACAATAGGCTAATCCTGATACCAGCATGAATATCCCACTAAAATTTACGCCTGATGCATACACTAATCTAAGTGTCTCTTTACTCTCAAGCATACTCTTGCAGCACCTCTGGTCAAATCAGAGGTTATCGATTGAATTTCACAACCCCCAGCTATTCGTTATTGCAAATGCCCAATTCTGATTGGACAATCGCCTGGCTCCATGCAGTTACTGTTATCTTTGCAATAATTACCAGTCAGTAGTTTTACATCATTTTGTTTCAGGGTCGGGTCATGCATCTTTCGAGAAATATAGAAAGATGAAAACAATTATGCAAGTCATGCATGTTATCTGCTAGTTTTAGGTCAGTCATGTTTATTTTGTAAACTCACAAGTAAATGTGCTAAGTTTGCTGCATCTCAAATAAACATATTGCCTATTCATACATGCAGAGCCTGCTGCGTGAGATTGTTCAGACTGTACACCGGTTGCAATCGAATTGTTAAACATCAAAGGAAGACTGCAGGATCGAGTACACTGGAACCTATTTTATAAGTCAGGAAAAAATATGTATAACGGTCCTGACCACATGCTCATACGACTTTCCATTACAGGGTTACATGCCTTTAAAGTGCCATGGTGATTGCACAACACGAAAAGCTTCCCAGCATGCAATATTTATTGCAGTCAGTGTTGTAGGAACATTGTATGGGGATGGGGTTTTGACCTATGAATGTAGTTTTCTGATGTCCACACTATTACTTATGTTATAGTCGACTATGCAGTTGTCTTTCAACTCGCACATGATTGGTTCACTAAAGCATGTTTTGATTGTTCAGAACTTGAGCATGTTGCATGTGTTCTAACTAAGAAGAATTTGTAGCACGTGCTGTCCATCATTTGGCTGAGGTTAGTGTCACAACAGTTTATGCACTGTTTTGACCCTGCAATATTTTACTCTATCTAACTACTCGATATTCCAGATGTGTTGTCCACTGGTTTCCAACACTAGTTTTCCACTCCTTGTTCGTTACACCATCTATGGCTGTCCATCTTTTTTTACCACAGTTGGCAATCTTCAAAATCATTAAATCAATAGCTTTGTGGCATTTTCCATAGAAACTCAGTCTAAGAGAGAATGAGGCCATTTCCAACAGAAACTGCAAAATCATGCAAATTCTGCACAGTCAGCTTGATTACACCAATAACTTGCAATATTGCACAATTAACAGGGTTCGAAATGAGCGGGCGCACGGGCGCAAATCGCCCCTGATATTACTTCGATTGCGCCCGCAAAGACTCAAAGTCGCTGTGTACGGGCGCACTTTTGGGGGGAAACTAGCGCCGTCAAAAGTTGCTCAAACCTGCCTGCTAGCCTAAGGCAATTGAAATATTGGATAGACAAATCGCCAGAAATATTGTCAATATCTTCATCAGCTCAGACATGCCCAAAGAATATTTCTTCCAGCGCTAGTATTCACGATAATTCTAGCACTTCTAGCTCTTCAGCGAGATCAATTCTGTAGTCAGACTCGCAGATTACTATCACAGTTATGACATGCATAACAGTAGCCTACGTACGTATGGCACTGTTTAACTGAAATTGAATTCCAACAGCTCATTGAGCCCCCAAATTTACCAAGATTTATAGTCAGTGATAGAATCGCTCCAGGAACCGCACTGCGCGAATTGTTAACAGTTTTCAAGAGAGAATATTCTTAGCTTAATGTCCGTATATATCGTGGAAATGTACGATCAATAAATGTCTAGTTATCATAGTTCCAGAAAAAAGTTTCACCAGGGGCAATTTTCACCAATAATTGCCCCTGGTCCAAGCACGCTTATTTCAGACCCTGATTGTTGATCAATTGGTCGTTGAGCTGTCAGAAATGTTATTAAAATCAGGAGTGGACAAGGATGCTCCAAGAATTTTGAAAATGCTGGAACACAATATTGGATACACCATACATACCATTGTACACCAGCCAGCATAGTGGTTCCTCAGGTAGCACAACCTGTGTGATCAGCCTGAGGAAGGTTAGAATGCTGAGGCACTTGTTGACCGACTCAGAATTCTGCATTTTGGGGTCAGAGGTCAGGACAAGCTGATAGCTGCAGATGCTCTTCCCATACAAGGCACGGAACTGGAGTAAGAATACAAGAACTGAGATCATAACACATGAAAAAGATTAATTAATACTTATTACTGTAAGGTCATTGCCAGTGTTGGAGGACTCAAGGGGATGGCCTCGGCCTCGACTACAACACTGGTCATTGCTATGTTTTCAGTTTGTCAGATTTAGAAGTGTATTGCCAGGATTATAGTCTGTATGCTGTGATTGTAGGGAGCTTTACTTGTGTGCTGTACACTGTTTACTGGATAGTCAATCTGTGAATTCTTGCTCTTTCTCCTTGAAAAGTGCCAAGCGCTCAACAGAACAGGTGCACTGGAGTATCATCTCCATCGGATGAGAGGTCAGTGAAGCCTCTTTGGCACTCAAGAAATGAGCAATGAAGATAGAGCACCTTACACCCCATTCATATAAGGAGTCCAGTGCTCTACTTACTAAATAAATCTGATCTAGGCATGATATACTGTAGCTACAATTGTAAAAAGTTTTGATGAAGTTTCCATAAATTATCTAGAAACCAGGAGCAATCTTCCAACTCATTCCGTCCAATGTCTCAACTCACGGCCCGGGCGAAAGAAGTTGCAATAAAGACAAAATGTCAAATATTCTCGTAACTTTTCAGTGAGACAACAACTCATTGAGAGACTGTTAGCAACAACATTTGTACCGGTTGTGCAAGAAATTGCGGAGGGCAATGTCAGCTGATCACACTTCGGCTAATCACACTTCGGCTCTCTATAGTAATAGCATGTTCCCGAATGTGTTTAATTATCAGAGAATACTGATTTTCCTGGGGAATGTTCCGGATAGCCCCGCTCCCTGCTAATTTGGATGAAGAAACCTCCATTCTGGAGCATTAACTGAAATGGAAATGAACTCACAGTTAGGCTTGCTTGCTGAGTCTCGAGGCCATCGGAGAAGAAAATCTTCAGCACCGTGTCAGGGTCTGTGATATTCTCGATCTGCTGATAGCCGAACTGGTCCAGGTATCTCCCATAGCACTGCCATACAGCAAGATTATACTCCTGGACAGAAACAATAGTAGAATCAGTGATGAAATGCAAGCAAAGGTCTGAAGTACAGATTCTTGTGCAGTTTTCCTTTCGGAACTAACCAAATCTCATTTTGGGCACTAACTTTTGGCATTTTCTGGCCATGCAGTATTGCTAATGGATGCTACACAACTATGTGTACACTGTCAGCAGGAATATGCTGCTATGCATGACAATTTAACAGGAAAATACCTACCGTATATATTTTTTCATTCCAATGATGAGAAAGGAAAACAATAGATACTGCTGACCAATGACCCAATGTGTTAAGCTTCTTTTGTGTTGATATTAGGGTTGCTTATCTGGGGATAGTCAGACCCTAAAATTATATCTTTTATATATCAGAGGACTCGAGGCTGGCCTCGGCTTCGCAGCCGGATTTGAAATATTTTACTCCGATAGAAGAAATTATTCCACATTGTTTGTGGAAATGATAGGCACTACCTGCTGTTTATACATTCAATTTCAATTTCTCCTTAAATTTGAGATCTTTAGCCTGCAGGAAGTACAAAAAATTATTTTTTCGGCAGACACTGTTGAAACAGAAATTGGCGAGTTATTATATCCCCACTTCGGGGGTATTATGGTTTTGCCTTCGTCGTCTCCGCCGCCGGAAGATTTTCGTGTTAACGCAATAACTATCCAACGCAATGTCCGATTGATACGAAACTTGGCACACATGATTACCCCAGAGAAATCTTGGATGGGTTCGAAAGTGGGCATTGGTGCATGACTGCTGCACTCTATTTCACTAGTTTTATACTAAAATATCAAGTTTGTCCGATTGACACCAAACTTACTGGATGTAGACTATAATTGAACCTGAAAAACATGGCGGTAATTTCTAGGTCATCGGAGGTCAAATTTGCGCTATTTCCAAACTTTGTTGGATTTGAACGAAATTTGGTGGATGTGGTCTACAGTTAGTCCCGAACAACATGGCAGTGATTTCGA
>JAUOBX010191443.1:0-11986 GCA_032360705.1 Eupentacta quinquesemita
AGTCAGGTTGTTTAATCCACTAGTGAGACCTCACTTAGAGTACACAGTCCAAGTGTGTCGTCCACTACTTCTCAAAAAATAAACAGTTGGTTGGAAACTTCCAGAGGAGGGCTACTAGACAGATTAGTTGGCTGCGGGATTCACCTCACGAGGACAGATTGAAGAGGCTAGGTCTAACTTCGATGGAGCTGAGGCGAATTCGTGGTGATTTGATTCAGGTTTCCGAAATTGTCCATGGACTGGATGGTCTTTCCTTCGACTACCAATGGGGGACTACCGTGGCAAACGATGTACGTTGGATATTCGTAAAAACCTCTTCTCGCAGAGTGTTATCAGTGAGTGGAATAGCCTTCCGGAAAATGTTGTTTCATCTACTAGTATGAATTTATTAAAGAATAGCCTTGATTTGTTTTTCAAGAACTGCGGACGAGTTCTGTAGGCATTGGTCTTCTTCACTTCGGGTTTCTTTATGAGGACTTTTGTCCTTCCTGCCCCTGGGGGCGAATCTGCGCTTTATAGAGCCGCAACGGATGGATCATTTCGAAGTAGTTCCGAGAGCGGAAAGGAACCCAAGTTTCTGAGATGCCCGCTTGGCGATATCTCCTATATGAGACTTCCAGCAGGCTTAGATCAGGAGTCAGACGCAATATTCATGTGACAACAACACCCCGTATTGTATACATTAGGGGAAGGGGCATTAATTTGAATATTATTTTAATAGGACATATACCAACAATATAAACTATCGTTGAAGGTTTGTCCAAACCCATAGCAGCCTAGTGCACCCACGGAGGTCATATGTTGTCTGATATGTTTCATATTTAGCGAACGATCAAGCTGTGTTGTAACGTTTCCATACCCACACACGATGAAGCTGAATATTGACTTCGAGTCAGTTGTTCCTGAATACGTAATCATCGGAGGACTCAACGAGAATCGTTATATCTCGGCAGAAATTATAGAGAATTGAAAAATAAAACCTTAGGTCCAAAACCCATCTCAATACGATGTTCTGTTGCAGAGTTATTGACCTCCAAAGTGTTGTACATTATCCTGATTGCGCAGTAATGTCTGACGTCGCAGTTGTATAACGCAGACAATTTCCTATGTTATTCAATGTTCTGGTTCATTGTACTTGCTTCGACGCTCCACATAAACTTTCCTTTGTTTCCCCTAGTAACTACCGGCAAATACTGATTTGTTAAATGACGATTGCGCATGGAATATTCACAAGATGTTTGGCATGTTTCATCGCAAGTGTTCACCTGCAATGACAAATCGAAGATCATTCGCAAGATTTCGTTAATTTCAGCTTGCTCCAGGCGATTCCCCGACACATTTTGTTCGTCGAAATAGCGGGGAGGCCGAAGCACACGCCTGAGTCGATTCAACAATGATTGTAATATAATGAACGGTGGATCGGTTGCTGGCTAGCGTATAATTATATAGAATAGTTGATATGGATAATTTTATATAGCTGATTGCAGATACGAACCTCAACCTTGCCAACGGGGGAGGAAGCAAATGGAGTATATTAAGTAAATTCTCAATTTTTCATCGGAAATAATACTGCGCTACATGATAATATTTGTGAATCATATCATTTTCTCATGGACACGATATGCCTTTGCACTTTTCTCGATGTGTATCGATCCATTTCGATTTGCACAGTGCTAAGTTCAGGTGACACTACTTGTTCGCGAGAAAACTGAACGCCACGGAATGAATCCATCATGAGGTATAGACAAACTAGAAACAGTTGTCAATCAAAGCGAAGTCGCATCATCGTGTTCACAGGCACGGACTTTTACTTCCACAATACAGGAGTTTAGTCTGATAACTAAGTTGGAACTCAGGCCAGTCTTGAACTGTCAGTCACAACACAGTGATCACTGCATTGTTTAGCGACCTCGGGCGTTCTCGACAGTAGTTGTTCTCAGGCCCACTCTTGATTACTCGCCTGGTGGGCGAAAGATTGGCAAAACGGTATCAGTGACGCTTAGTATTGGACAGTCCCAATTTGATTACTGAGCCATTCATGTTTTGCCAAAGTTGGACGTACTTGCAGTGGTGGGGAATTAGTTCCATGCTCCGTTGTGGTGCAGTGTATGTGGTATTTATGGGTTGATCCAGGATAGTTGCAAGAAGTTACCGTGCTTGGATCTAAAGATCCCCGCACCTCCCAGTGTTCACGGAGCACTGATGCAATAGGACATTTATTGAGTTATCCTCGTGACGTCATCTGACCTAACTTATTTATGTGGACTCCTTACAAATGGACGAGTTTGGACTTCTAATTTGAGATGTATAGGGTTAATGAAATACACCCTTCCATCTACGAAGAGTTTAAAAACAATGGGTTAGCAACTTCCATCGGCCTCTAAGGTATTATTTCGTCTAGGTAGTATTTTCCATTATAGCCTACTCAGAAAATTGAATGGAAAGAAATTATATCCAATGGGTAGTCGATTCTGACATTAGATGGATGTTGACACTAACTATGTATGTATCCCAATGTATTTATATTGTCAACAGTATGATTTATACAAATCAATTATCGGATCGTGCAAAACTATCGAGACGTCTCAGTTCAAGCAGCGACATTTTCTGAAATCATACAGCAGGAATTAAGCTGACTGAAAGGAATCTGTGATCAATCCTCGTCACGAATACCTGTATGAATAAATTATCAGTGACGTAGGTTGTACGTCAATGTGCGTCCAAGGATCACCGATGATAAGCACGCAAACATCCATGTGAAAGTGAGACACAGTACAGTTTGAACTGGTCAAAGTGATCTCCACTGGCTAATGGCTATCATAGAGCGGCGTAGGTTCGATCTTGATCTTGTCAAGAAATTATGAATCTGGCGATGTGTATGTATCCTGGAATGATCATGGATTGCAATAGACAGGGAACGTTTATGATGTATATATCCATATATACGCAATGTCACGGTTTCACCGTCAATCTAAATACCTTAGGAATGAATCAGGGACTCTCTCTTTATCGACATGCACCTCACGATTCATGCGAGATATCTATAATAGTCTTCATCAGCAGTGAGTGGTTGTGCTGATGGACGTTTCCACAGCCCAGGGGTCTATATAAATCAGACGATCAATTGCTTCAGTGACACCGCTTTGGGTGAAACTACAATCTTTTTGGTCTTTTCTAACAGTATTATCATATTATGTGGGTGTTATGATAGACGCCTCCATAACGCAGATATCATAGAATCAGACGAAAGAATGATTGATACGCTATAATCGGAGAGAGATGAAGAAGGACAGTTTTCAGCGTTTGATATTCTCTACACCATCAGTTGTACTGATTCACATTAACAAAAGAGGATCGAGATGTGGCACCCATGTGATGTACAAACAATTTGTAACATGGTGGAATAGAGAGCCTGGGACCTCCAAAGGCTTCAATGTTACCATGACTTTGTTAGAATACTGTAGCTGGTGGATACTAGAATGTTCTTCATTCACTGATCACATGGCAAGTATAAAAACGGCATTTCAAAGTATTACAAGGTGAGAATTAGGGCAAAATGCTGATCGAAACTCAGATCGTAAAATCTGAATGAGATCACTTGTATGCCCCCTATCCGGTTTCAAGTTAACCCAGTGTATTGGGGTGTGTGGTTGATCTCAATGGGAGGCTCCTCCAGAAGGCAGCAAGCGTATAGTCTATTGTCTAGTTTTCAACGGTCACTGATATGTCGCTCAGGTTTTAGGTTGCAGTAACTTTTCGTTTCGCCTCAATCACAGACAGATTGCAATACCATTTCGATAGATGTACACTGGATACAAGGTCTACTCCTGATTGACTGTTTGCTTTTTACATTATTGATCGGTATTCATTGTTAGGATTCGAGATCAACTTGATTTGGAGAATTGGGTTAGTGCTAGCGAATAGAGTAGGCATCCTCAATATAGATTTCTCGAACGAGACTATCCTCTATTGTGCACTTCTCCTTCATGATCACGTGGGTGTATGAAACATATAAATTCATGGAAGCCTGTAGGGCAAACACAAACTACGTTTGGTTCATATGTATTCTTCTGGGGTTATACCCTCCAATACGTTCGTTCTTTTTTTTTGCGTATTTTCGGGTAGCTTATCTAAGAGAACTCGACGGATGGGCAGAATGGTAATATAGACACGATACGGATTTGCAGTCGGGTAGAATGACCGTCTGACTCAATCTCCATTCAAAAGATTAATGACTTCGTTATCCTAATGGTATAGGTAATTAAGTGACGGTGTGCACTTTCATTACTGGGAATGATGACAGTTCCACGCCGATGAGTGTGCATGTACTATTATGCTGGAAGATAAGCGTTAAAAAATGTCCCTAATTCGTACAACCCCATTGACATGTATGTTACATTTGCCCTGGTATTATTAATCCAAAGCTATTGAGGGAAAGCAATATGACTCTAACTGTATCCAGTGATCAGGGTAGATTCTGAGACTCCTTCTAAACACAGAACAGTTACCGATGACGATGACAAAGATCTGCGACTGTGCGTTTTCTGTCGTAAGTTTTTTATTATTCTGTATTTCAAACGTTCCTATATTATTTCAGTATGAGATTGTGACTGTTGTCACATTGAGGTCAGGTCACGCTACAAAGGCATTGTCTCAGTCCTTGAACTGGTGAGAGTTCGCAGCTGACAAGAGTGCTGTATCCAGCAGAGTGAAGCATGGAAAAGACGCACATATGTACGGACTCCCACCATAACACCTAGCCCATCATTTTTTTGACCGCTTCAAACCACTTGAGTAAGTATCCTAATGACTTTAGGGTCATATGAGCTCTTTCTTTTTGGAATTCGTTTGCGCTTTGTGTAAATCATCCCCGGAAAGCACAAAGTGACTAATGCTATTAATTTCGTTGGTTCGAGAGAGCGGGCTCCACGATTTCCATTTGTTTTTGTAGTGAATAGCGATTTGCAACCGATTTAGACATTCATTGATGAGCTTGTTTACAATTGCCGCCCCATTTTCACGGTTCGCTCATAAAAACTATGATATTGGAACTTATTGAGCCCTTTTTGGATATCAACTTACGAAAATAAATTATATTCATTGTACGACCGATACCACAAAGTGAGCGAACGTGCAATCCGTCATTAGGGACATGCCCGATCTTCCTACTTCCTCCAAGCTGCGTTCGTGAATGGAGTACGCAGTAACAAAATATAGTTCAGGGCTGTATGCGCTCGCGCTCAGCACTGTTAATATTTTTCAACCTGCCAAGAAACTTTTGAGTTGATGCTGTACTCGTGAAATGAGCATAGCTCCACACTATTAAAGGGACAATTAGCTTAGATGGGACATTGTGTTATAATCATGTACCACTTGAGTTGAAGCGCGCACGCGTATAGTACCGATATTATCATTGCTTCACCCTCGTTATTCTAACTCGAAATAACGTGATACATTCTCTAAATCCTGTTTAAATTGTTGATGTTGTATATAACAAAGCGTAATTGACTATTTGAGCCATTGCACTGAGAAAGTCATTATCTGTTCGCTCTCAGAAGTGTCCCATGTAATCAGCTGAACAACACAAGTAATAACATTTATCGGCATGATAACCTATTGCATGATACTATTGCACTAGATAAAAACATCCATTATCTGCTTCATAACACTAACAACAGAACCTGAAGAATGTTTCACGGTCATTCAAGTTACAGTTTCCGTGCGTTTATTGCCTTTTGTCGTCATGTACGGAATATGCCAGTAGTGGGCATAAAATCCGCATATACTTCTTGATGATAAATATATTATCGATCAAATGAGTCTATACCGCCTATATTTACTGACATTACGTATTATAATACTTGGAATGAACAAGGTATATTCCACTATGAAAAAAGAACTAAGAATATCAACTGCCATTCGCCGGACTTTAGTCAAGTTTGCTTATCCATTTGATAGATTCATGATCGTCAGTCGTTCTCTAATCAGTGATGATATATTAACGCACATGCTCGCCGCCTACATTTACTGTCATTTGATTTAGGCAAACTGTTCCACAACATTGGATATGCAATAATAGCAATAGCGTTCAACATGTTTCATGCAGCCTCAATTGGAGATCTAGACAGCGAGTGAAATCATCCATTGATGGATCATTGACAATAGAATTCATGTACACGTTAGAACACGATGAAGTTCTGGTCATACCGAGTATTCTTGATTCATTGTTTCAAAACTCTTCCCAACTGGCGCTTTACATCAGAAGCAAACATAATATAGTCATATCAGGCACATGTATGACTATCATCCATCGGAACATAGTCAACGTCTCGTGTCAACAAATTGAAATTGGATAACGGTTAAAGTGACCATCACTTCGTACAAAATTCAGTTGGGAAGTTGTATTCTCTATAAAACAGTTACTCATAATATTTTAACTTCATTGAATGACGCATTGAATTCGGGGGACCTCATATCATGTTGCGGCATCTGCCACCTCAGATGACCTTCATCTCAACCGCAAACCGATACAGTGCACGCAATGAAAACAGGCAACAAATACACCTAGATTGAGAGTCATCCATACATGGAGTCATGGTCAAGTTATGGTGCTTAAGCAGTTGCCTCACTGTACATAAGTGACTCCCCAAAGTCCTTTACATTAAATGATGCAAGGTTCTTTCAGCAATTGGCTTTATTCCGCAAATTTCACTCCCCCATCAAATGGAGATGTGGTCTGCATTTCTACTATCGTTTTCACCAGATGGATGAGTGCATGGTGGATAATTTATAGCCTCCCAATGTATCTCCTCTCATCAGGTATGGCTGTCACTGAAATGTTGCAGACATCTTAAGAAGAGTATTCGTAACTGACTCTTATTGAGACTTGTCGAGGTAAGAACCACGTGTCAGTTCCAGCAGCCGTGGGCGTCACGTGACGTTGACACAAAATTCCAAAGTTCTTTCGGAAATCTCCGTCAAGAGGAGGCACGATCCCCGACGAATCCCGCATTAGACAGTGTGATACACACGTTTCGAATATGTTTACGCCTTTCATCATACGTAAATGTATTGTATACTATTGGATCATTCTTGTATTGTTATTGAGAAGAAAGGTTGGTTCATTAAGAGAAATGTCTGGAAAATAAGAAAGAGTCGCTTTTGATATGATAATAACTAAATAACAGACTGATGATATATCACGTTGATGTATGAATATGAGATAGTCACTGACTGAAAACATTTCGTGTTCGGAATAGTAACTGAGGCTATCCTTATAGTTGTCAAAGACGTCGATTCATTAAATGGTTATTCGCTCAGCAATAAAATTACACCAATAACAATATGATTTTTGTACTCCCATATGAAGGCGACAATCTATATTTAAATTATACCATACCAAATTTTCGAGAAAATATCACTGAAATATATAGAAGTGTGACACTATTTTTGTAGCATGTAACGCTGCAACAATGTTTAACTGAAGTCCTGAGAGATCAGAATAAACAAAGTTGGGTCTCCGGGTTTGTTGTCAGAATCTTGGCGCACTGGGACCTAACCGGTCTCACAGATACCCTGTATAAGGCTCGCGTAATTGAATGTCTAGCGTTCTCTGCAAACAGTGCAAAAGGATTGTCCATTGGTACTCTAACGTTAGCAGTGATGATAGATGCGATGATATGGGTGATATAATCAGAACAACGTATGCAACTGCTGAATTCAAGTGTTGGATATGTGCTAGCACGAGGAGACTCATCCGGTTTGGACAAGTGACACTTGTTCATTAAGCCAATGATTATTTTAAGACCTGTCGTCCAGTTTTTGCGCGGCATTTTTTCGCTCTACCTCTATTACAATTGATGTGAAAGTGTGTGTTTGGAGTACGAGTACGACTTATCCAGTTTGGCATTGAAACCTTTCCAATGAGCATATTCCACCGAGAAGAACATCGCAAACACACGAAGAGGCGAACAAACAAATATTTCATGCTACTACAGCCGTAATACAGAGTATAAAATGTATGTAACGTACAGTTGTGATGATTAAGCCAATAGATTCTAGTAATGTGGTCGCCCAATCATATGTTAACAGTGACAGACAGTTACAGTTCCTTAACGAGGTGTGTGTAGTTATCTAATACACTATGAATCATTCAGATAACTTCCGAAATATTTCAATCTCACTGATAAATCTCTAGTCGCATTCTGTTACAGTGGTTCGGACGTCGCTGTCGATGGTAATTATGCAATTATTCAATTTCCACATCATAAGATGTAGCGGATAAAACAATCTCTCAGATGTAAGTAGAATACAGCACAACATACTGTGATACTGCCTGCCTGACGTCCGTGACGTGTCAGTTTTCTGGATGGCCTAAAACCTCAACGTCAGTCAGTGATATTCATCTGAGATTAACGCCAGAATGAAGATGGATAATAACTGATTCGGGTGAGGTTTATATACGTCATCTGATGTTTTGTGATGTGCTACAGGTCCCCCTGATGTCAACACGAGAACTGCATCGCATGCGATTTGTATAAACATACCGTAGCTACAAACATAGTTACATTATGCAGGAGGTTAATATTTTTGCAAATGAATAGGATTCTGTTTTAGCAAATTTGCGAGCATCTCGAAGCAGCAGCTCATTAGCAGCTCATTAGGATATATAACATATATAGGATACTCATCATGCATTTGTCAATACATATATAGAC
This sequence comes from Eupentacta quinquesemita, assembly GCA_032360705.1. Classification (NCBI taxonomy): domain Eukaryota; kingdom Metazoa; phylum Echinodermata; class Holothuroidea; order Dendrochirotida; family Sclerodactylidae; genus Eupentacta; species Eupentacta quinquesemita. The sequence continues at coordinate 8,718 of JAUOBX010191443.1, forward strand.
AGCCCAGTGTCTATCTAGAGAGAAACCCTAACGCTATAATTCGAACTATAGTTCAAACGTCAACAATGCTTGTACGTCTAGGAATACATGATTATCATTTTGTCCTCATTCCTGTTCTGAAAACTGGTTCGCTGGTTTTTCATATGTCATTAGTATATCGCTCTGCAATTACTAGGCCTAAGGACTATGATAGCTAAGTCTATTGCTCCCACTTTGAAGGGTTAAGCCTCATTCATCATGGCCAGGGTACTGAAGTTAAAACCACTTCATCAGAATGTGCAATCCCGTGTGAGTTCTAATAAGAATATGTACACATAATTCTCCAGATAGACCATGAGGCCTGAATGCATGAGTTATCAGAGTTATTACTCGTTTTAAAGTGCAATCACTCTTTAAAGAGTAATCACTCTTTTTACCTAATGAATAAAATTGCCTAGGAGGAGAATAGCTTACCTGAATCATTGTGCCAATGATAGTTCGTTCACAGGAACGCATCACAGATGGAATCGAACACTAAGTCGCAACACAAACAATTCCAACGTTCATTTATGTAACAGAACATACTATATATTACGAGGAAAAAATCGTCAAGCTCCGTCAGCTACTTTTCTGTAAAAGGTTCATTATGCTGTTTATCCGTTTAGCCTACAGCGCATAGCACGAATCTATTACAAGGACACCATGACGAAGATAGTTACTACCCTGACTACTAATTTACTACATATTTTCCGCTCGTTTTAAGATAAAGACTGATAAAGACCCCAAACGGAAGCCAAGGGGAGCAAATATCAGCAGAATTTGATGACGCCGATTTGTAATTTGATTCGCGAATCCGCATCAGAGGTCTGCAAGTTACGTTTCCATAGACAGGGTAAATCAGGCTGCCTGCTGCTGTCTTTTGTATGAACAAAAACGAATCAGAGTTCACTCCAATTTGGCACTTCTCCTTTACAAAAGGAGGCAGCCTAACAATGAATACAGTTTCCTCCTTCGAAAAGACGACTGGAATGTGGATATTCCGTTTGAGTATTCCGTTTTATTGGTTTAGGTCTGTAGTTTATACGTTTCCCAGCTTTATAACGACATTTTCCTACAAATGCCAGTATGTATAATGGCTTGTAATGTAGTCACTGTCCCGGTTGCTATGATCCCTAGTTCAGATTAACACTCAACCATCATCTGGCATTATTGTTGAGAACACCCAATAGAACTGACAGGATTTTTACCGAGGAAACACGAGATACGTCTGAATCATAACAGTCTGTCCCTGGTTACAGTGTACCACGTTCACGCTGCCAAATCATCGAACACTGAACACAAATCTAGTTCCCGTTCAAAAGTTGAGGCTATAGAATGATTGAGGACCAGCAATGATCCTACTATAAATGGTGTAGGCTAACAATATCCTACGGTAACTTTGGAATTCATGTGATTCAGTCTACTATAAGACCAACTGCGACACACATCTGCAAGCTCCGTACAATACTGTGATCACAACGTGATCAACAAGGCCTATGCTGAAGAACAGCCAGGTTTTATTTGAACGGTTTAATAGTATAGATATAGTTCGATGACTGGGTAACATTAAGAGACATCAAAATCATAATCACGTGGCAACTGACATTGAGCCGTTCCATAAACTATACGTTGACAGACTCTCCACCTCCAATGTCGATGGGTCTTCAGACAGTTATTCGCGACTCGCACAAAATCATCCTCACCAAAATCGTCCTTCCATGCAAGATACAGTGAGTACTGTTAGCGATAAAACTCCATACAGGTGGTTTGAAGAAAACACTGACGAAATCGTCCATCACTGCCAACAGAGTACGTACTTGAGTACATAGCACGTACACGGCCTAGATACTCATTTCATACGACAATTCAATCCAGAGTGTCCCTCCTGGCTAGACATCAGCACTGTCGCTGTTAATGATACTTATTTGAAAAACACAACATGGGTACGGTACGTTGTCACTCATGAGGAAACTATATTATACTCTTCCGTGTAAACCATTTCAGTTTCCCCCAAACAGTTACCGATACAACTGAAAGCCTGGCCACTTCCAAGAGTTATCGAACAGTTGAACCGAGCGCGTGTATTTTCGTAATGAAATCACTCAAGCAGTATACAGCAGTTTTATAATCAGTTGTCTTGACCACCGAACGTTCTCACTTCATTACTGGTGCCACGAGCTTTCAAGGAGCGTTGAGGCTTCCGCCATCTCGAATCTGAAGTGTTGTAATCTTGAAACCTAGAATATATATGTCTTTACTAGTCATTGAATCCTGTGTGAGTTCCGTTCCGCCAATCACGATATCCAGCTTCGCGAAATGTGTCCATGTTCATGAGTAAATAGTCTGAGTAATTCTCTCCTGACACACAGACTAAGTACCACGTTATCGTGTCCCCGGGGACATCCCAATAGAGCTGCCAAAAACGGTGCACACTTCTATTTACAGATCACATCACAAAGTTCCCAGAAATGCTTGGGTGCATGGGACGAGACACACGAGAAGCCAGCTGGCGCGACCTTCTAATCACGAGGCAAAACTCTACCGACTGAGCAACTTTTCGCCCGAAAATCGGTATGTGCCAAAAACAATGGGGCTCATATACTCACCATAACAAAGCTACATACCACATTTCAGCCTGATCGGACCAAGCATTCTGGACCTGCCCTCGAAACATTGGGGGAACCCACATACCAAGTATAACCTTGATCCTTCCAGGTGGGGTCAAGTTAACAAGCTCAATTGGCCAAATATTGAATTTCCACAATTTCCTAATTTTGCCCAAATATGACCCTTGGTCTACACCACAAACAATGGGATTCATAACACCTCATAACGAAGCTACATACCACATTTCAGTCGGACCGAGCATTGTGGATTAATGCTGTTAACAAGATTTTCAGACTGTGACCTCTGTTGACCTCAGATGACCTTTGACTTGACCTCGAAACAACAGGGATCATGTACTGATTTTGAGAAACATACATACCAAGTATCAACTTGATCCGTCCAAGTGGGGTTGAGTTACCGTGTAACAAGCGTAACAAGCAAAAATTGGCCAATATAATAATCTCACAAAATTTCAATTTGTTTGATGAAAAATGACCCCAGGGGCCTGTTTCACTAACATTTAACGATCATCGCTAACAGCCAAATCCATCGCTAAACCGAAAATCTATCGTTACCTAACGATGGATTTTAACAACCGATTTCACTAAGCTTTTGCGATGAATTTTACTATCGCTAACTGTTAG
>JAUOBX010191554.1:0-11985 GCA_032360705.1 Eupentacta quinquesemita
TGTAATGACCACCCCCTTCGCATTGAGGTCACGCTTCAGAGGCATTGCCTTGGTCCGTGACCTGGTGAGGGTTCGCAACTTCGCAGCTGACGAGAGTGCTGTATTCAGGTATGCACCCTTGCTGGCTTGTATGGGATCGGTACCCGTCTGGCGAGTGAAACCATAAAAAAAAGACAATCAAATTTTAGGAAATTCCTACTACATTTCCCCTTTTCTCCACAGTTGTTGCTCCACCAACAAACATGAATTTCCCCATGGTGCTATATGGAGGATAACGTTTCTGTTCGCACAAAACGTAGGAGAATACAGTTCAATGTTGAAGACGATCTGAACAGGATCTTTCAACAATCAGTATCGGATAGTGCCGATAGTCATAATGTTCCCGACTCTGATGATGGAGCACATGAAGACAATGTTGGAAATGAAGGGTCGATAGCTACGGGAGAAATATTATATGATCCCTCTGATGATGAGCAGAGCAACAGTGACATCGGAAGTGTTTCTATTGACAGCCAACCTGATGTGGTAGATGATCAGTCTGTTAGCGATAATGGGGCAATAAATGAGGACCAATATTTGGAAGGAATTGGGGGATCATCAGATTCCTCTGACTGCTCTAGTGATTCGGAAGATGGGAATGGATCCCTGCGGGAGGAACTCGCAGTATGGGCTACTGAGAAGGGTATAGCACACTCGTCCCTAGGTGGCCTTTTGAAAATCCTTCAGCCACATTTCAATGAACTTCCAGGAGATCCTAGAACATTGCTCGGCACGACCTTGGAATATAAGACTAAGGAAATATCAGGTGGCAGATACTACCATTTTGGCATTAGATCCAGAATATTAGCAAGTTTAAATTCATCAGATTTTGCTCTGCAGTCTGGGAAAATATTGAATGTGCAGGTGAATATAGATGGACTTCCTCTGTTCAAAAGTAGCAGTGCTCAGTTTTGGCCTATTCTAGGCCTAGTGACAAACTGTATATCCAAGTCACCTTTTGTTATTGGATTATTCTATGGTGACCAGAAACCATGTGATCTGCATTTTTTGGACAACTTTGTTGATGAGTCCTTGGAGCTTTTTGAACAGGGAATCATCTATAATGATGAAACTTATACCTACGAAATCAGTGCTGTGATTTGTGATGCACCAGCACGTGCTCTTGTGAAGAATGTGAAGGGACATTCTGGTTACCATGGCTGTGACAGGTGTATACAGCATGGGTTGTATATAAACAAAGTAACATTCCCGGAAATAGATGCAACTAAGCGTACAGATGACTCATTCAACAATCAGTCTGATGAAGGCCATCATCGTGGGGAGACACCTTTTTCTAGATTGGGCATTGGAATGGTCTCAAAATTTCCACATGATTATATGCATCTCGTTTGCTTGGGAGTTGTGCGTAAACTGATATTGTTCTGGGTTAAAGGACCTCTTCGGACAAGACCTGGTCCTCGTGTAATTGCCAGCGTGTCAGATGCCCTTGTATCATTACGGCCATACATTTGCTGCGAGTTTGCCCGGAAACCCAGATCACTAGGCGAATTCCTTCGTTGGAAAGCTACAGAATTTCGACAATTTCTGCTCTACACTGGAATGTGTGTTCTACGAGATTCGTTTCCGAAAGCTCTTTATGACAATTTCATGTTACTATCAGTTTCTTTGCACATCTTATTGAACCCCTCTCTCTGTGTCGAATATTGTGGATATGCACAAGAGCTGCTAGATGCATTTGTTGTTCACTTTGGTTCTTTGTATGGACAGGACATGATAACCTACAATGTTCATGGGCTGACCCATTTGGCCGATGATGTCCGCATGCATGGGGCACTTGATAACATTTCTGGGTTCCCCTTCGAAAATTATCTCGGTCAATTGAAACGCATGCTCAAGAAACCATCATCTCCACTTGAGCAAGTAATCAGACGTTTGTCAGAAAGGGATAATAATGCACCAACAAAACTAGTGGGAGATGAGACCATGTTCAGAAAACTACACCATGCTGGTCCCATGCCTCCTGATCAACCCATCTGTCGCCAGTATAAGGAATTACACTATCCACAATATGCTCTGAAGCTCAGTGAGGGTGATAACTGTGTACAAATTGGTTCGCATCTTGTGCTCCTGAGGAACATTTACAGAGCTGATGATGACAACTACTACTGCCTCTACCAGAAATTTCGCCGAACAGAGTCATTCTTCACGTATCCTCTGGAGTCCACCAAAATAGGAATTTATCTAGTTTGCAGCCTTTCGCCACAATTGCGAGTTGCTCGGATAAGTGACCTTGGAAAGAAATACCTACTTCTACCTCACAGGGATAAGTTTGTGGGTGTACCACTCCTACACGGGTAGTTCGGTAAGTGCCCACTTTCTATAATATCACTATTTTCTCTTTGTTCACCATTAGTTCGATATCGGTCGAAATGTTTGCCGTTGTGGTGTTTCCGGATGAAGAGAATGGGGTCAGTATGGTCCCGATGAACTGGTGTATCGGAGAGGATGAGTGTTACTGGCCCCCATATAAATCTACTCTGAGATTTGAGAAGGCCTGCAGGTATGGCGAACCGCCTGATGAGCTTGCATGGGAGAGACATCGAATCAGGATCTTACACAAAACTGGTAGGTTTTAAAATACTTATTCCTCAATACAAAGTCCCAGGGTGATTGAATAAATGTAGCACTGAAATTGAATATAACAAACTCTGAAAGTATATTGACTTTTTGGTGAATCGAATGCCTTCCGATCAATTATATGGGCTTTTCCTGGAGGCTATTTTTCTGAGTCATGTACACTATTTTGCCTAGGTGACACATCTACTCTTTCAATTTTGTATGGGTGGATTGGGTGCACCACCTAGACAAAATGTACCCTGGCTGGTTAGGTTACTGTTTCCAATTTGATTATATTTATCCCCAGTATCTGTATTTAGGTATTATTTTCCATGGATGGTACAGTAGCTTGGTAGTAGTGAACTATGTTAGCTCATTGTTATGTTGGTAAACTATTGAACGTATGGTATCATTCATGTTCCATTGTTATCTTCTCCGTTGCAGATAACATGGAACATGAATAATGACATACGTTCGAATAATCATGGGCTTAGGCAGGATTTGAAGGTGTGGGTGTGTAAATTATAAAACTGGGTGTGCAAATTCAAGGATTTGTGTACAAAGTATAGGCCTTGGGGCAAAAAACTGGGTGTGTATTTGCAAATTGTGTACGTGCAAAACACACGTGCACACCTGGCTGCCTCAGCCAACTTCGATAGTATACCAACATGTAACAATAAGCTAAGTTCACTGGGTAGAAATCCTCAATTGCCAATTATATACTCTACTAGACTTACTAGTTGCACAATATTCATTCTTTATAGGTGAGTATTACGACACGTGCGAATGTTACCCTTTTTCAGATACTTATTCTAAGGCACGCCAGCAGATGGCCAGGGCGGAGGAGACCTCAGACCTCCAGACAGATGAGGAGCAGCAACATGCAAAGAGGACAAAACGGTAATATCTTGGAATACTAACCTTTGGACATTTTTGTATTACTGCTGGTCTGATAGAAGTCTCCTATCCAGTTACATGTCAGCTGCTACAGCACTACTGCATTTTGCCCATTGCAAAATAAAATTGCAGTATAGAACCCCTTACTGTACATTCAGGAGCCACCACTACTACCCCTCCTCGCATCGCGCACCCGACAGTCTCATACAGTAGGCCTATTATTTCTGTATGGATCACTGGATAATGACTCGCGATGCAATATTTATTTTGCTCTATAGTACTGAGCATCATCAACGATATACAGTAGTGTAAATGTTCTAATTGACGCCCGTTCTCCAATTGACGCCCACCCCCATGTTTTGTCAGGGATGAAACATTTCGGAAAAACTCCGAGTTGGCGCCCACTCACAAATCTTCGAACTCACCTATACGCCTCTTCCCGGTAATCAAAACGCATGCTCAGTGCTCACAGCAGCTAAAACTAATTAGACGTTCGACGGTTCGGGATAGGACAAAAGTTCACACAGTGACTTATCGTTATGGGTAATCACTAATGTATTTTTCTAACTGCCCTAACTTGTTGGAAATGATGTAATTTCATCCAATCTTTCTTCGACTGTTATTGTCCTCAAGTGTGGGGGAAATGTTAGGGTCGTTTTCAAGTGGAAGGATTCATCGTTTCCTACAGGGGAGTTCGGAAAGATTGTCCTACTGACTACTGTACCTCCGAACGAGCGATATCTCAATTGCATCGTAGTATTGTACACTATTCGAGCAGCCCGGTCACCCGTGCATGTTCGAGTGACCTTCGACACAGATCATTAGCATACAGCGTGGATTCTCTGTGGAATGCAAAGTTCAACAGGCTAATTCAAGATAGCCTTCTTAGCAGAGCTAATTGTTGCCCAATTTTACTTTCTACATTCTTTTTTCTTTAGATTTCTACCCTAATTGACACCCATCCACCACTTTTTGGCTAGAGTGTGTTCCAATTGACGCTCAGGGTGCCAATCAGAAGCTTCATTTTGTTCCTCACTCGTGAGCTGACCTCAAATTCCCTGATCCAACATTGATATGCCCTATGACAGTGCTGGAGACGTCTTAATCCCCTATCATCGACTTGGATAGTTGAATGACTCAGACTTGACCAGAAGGACGAGGTACTGTTACTTACAGGCCCTCAAGTCCTCTGTTTTGTTTTGTGCATCCAACACCTTGGAAGAGCCTATCTCCCTATTTGTGTTTTCAAGTGGCCTGGGCCATGTACATTTATACTGTAGTCATGCCTATTAAAACTGTGCTACAAGTAATGGAGATCATATTCGCATAGCGGCTTTGGGAACTCAAATGCTGATGATGCCGATTGAGGAAACAACTCCCAAATATGTCATGATTCTTTTGCTTTGTTACTTGCGTTTCTTACTGCTTTGTTTTCAGTGTCAATAGAAGATATGTGTCATCCTCGGATGAGGAAGAGTGCAGTCAGCCTTCATCCAAACAGCGTAGATTGACACCTGCTCCGTCACTTCCTGCAGCTTCTCTCCCGTCAGCTCCCACTCTCCAAGCGGATCCAGCGTCCAATCCTCCAATGACTCATCGCCAGACTGCGCCAACCACATTTCTCAGGACTGCGCCGATTCCGTCTCGCCAGGCTACACTAGTTCAACAGCGACCGCTCCCCAATTTACCCTCGCTCCAATTTGAAGACTCGCCTCCTCGATCGAGTTCGAGCTCCAGATCTAGTGGTAAGTATATTTTCGAATCATCCATCAGTTCATGCAGCATAGCAGCCTATATACTGGGTCATTACTGGCACAGATGGAAATGGTGCCCAATCGGAATTCCCAATTCCAATTTTGAACCAACGGCTGCACATGTATGCAAGCATAGTGAGTGTGTAAAGTAGGCACCGGGGTTTTGCGCGATTTTGAACAGCAAAATGCGCTGTCCGTTTCCCCGGAATGCGCGAAAATGTCCAAAATGCGCGATCGGTTGCTGTTCACAATGCGATGTACATGTAAATTCGGGATGAAATGAAGCTGTTCAAACAAAAAAATCAGAATGCGTGACAGATCGTAAAATGCGCGACAGTGACCCGGAATACACGATTTTTGCGCTATTTGCGCGATCGCGCAGAGAAAACACAGGAATCACATGCATGAGTAATGAGAATGTATTGTTATAGTTGGTGTGAGGTTCCCTCGGTGTACTGAAGGTACAGTACCTAAATCTTCTTCCTCTCAGTTGATTTTAAGGATGAGCTTCCTCATGAATCGGGAGTATTGTTAGGGATAGAAAAATTATCAATATGGCACATGAGTGTGAATAGTGAACCTGATGATAGGGCTGTGCATTCACCATTAATCGATAAACCTATTTTGAAAACGACTAATAATCGATTAATCAAATCGGCTTGTGGTTGCTCTATAGGCCAACTTTACAAGTCACAGGGACAGCCCAATTGGCAAATTTAACTATTTCATGCACATTACATGTTTTATTGCCATATATAAGGCCGACTGCCTCTCCTTCCCAAGTTTTACATTCTGTGTGTGTGTGGTCTAAAAATTCTAAGAACCTTCATTATTTATAGTTTTCGATTAATCATACTTGATATTCCTGATTGATTAATCTAATGTTGAACGAATAATCTTTAATCAGGCACAGCCCTACCTGATGACAACCATGCTTTTCATATACAGGTCACCTAATCACCTGAATTGTAGGAACAGAAAATGTGGATCAGAAGAATACTGCTGAAGCATCCGGACCTGCCTGCGTAAAAGTATGGGAAATGGAGGTCCCGTAGTATGGGGTGTCAGACAGTTCAGACCCCATTTGCTCTTTCTTCCTCCGCTTACCTAAATGTCCCTGTAAGCCAGATTTAACTCACTATATTGCACCTCTGTTTGGACTTTGGACATCAATTTACTGAGCATTGTATTTTGTTCTATAGGTTCTGGGCAGTCATACCGGTCCCCTCGCGTTACAACTCCATCGCAGCAACTAAGCGGCATCGCATCAGATCATGGTATGTCTGACAAGAGTCATGCTAGTAAATATTTGAACATTGTATCAACTTTTTGTTGATCTCTCAGACTCTCACGATGGGGCATGCTTGACCAACCCATACTTGATTAATGCACTATGTGTGCGCAGAGGTAATTGGTCCCTTTTGCTTGTACATTCTTTGTTATTTTGTGTTTTGAGAATCAATAATTCCACTAGTGTGCACAAGTTATCGAAATTGTGCTTAGTTTTTGAAACTCTTCTCTGTAGCTATAAAGTAACAATGCCTCCAATGTTGACATCTCTGTTGTGGTTACTCTAGTTGGAACATTCAGTTACTCATGAGGGAATATAATATGTCAGTTCCTGAGCCTCCAACCAACAGAAAGTTTCTGACCGAGTAAGCATCAGCTTTTTGGGCCTCCAACTGAGAGGAGTTTTCACAGGACTAACTGAGTGGGCATCAGAGCATTGCCTACTACCTGAGAACAAATCAAGTCGATTGAGAGGCGGACAATTCAAATCTGCAAGTAATGCTGAAGAGATAACCCATTCTATTTTCACAGCTAGTGTACGAACCATCCTTACTCTTCTCCATGGTATGAAAGAAGAAAATAGGGAGATGAAGGAACAGCTGAGAGTTAACTCCAGACTGTTGAAGTCCCTGTGCAGTGCACAAAATCCAGATGAGGGGGAGGAGCTAGAGCTTCCAGATGATGTCACTCTGCCAGCTAGTACTATTGAAGAGCTCGATTCCCTGGAGGCCGCCCTCAACGTGGATGAAAACCTAAAGAAAGGAATGGTAACTATACTACTACCTAAAGACCTGATGACCCAGATTAAAAGAGCTTTTATGGAGTGGAATCGAGGGAGATAATAATCTCGTATTGTATCGTATGGGTGGTAAATGTCTCCCATGTGTTTGTTTTGCATAATTTAGGCAATTTTTCTGTCACCTGAGCACCCGTTATTAAAGAGAGAATTGGCGGATGCGAATTCGACCATCTGAACCCAAAATGGCTTCTTTCCACATGTGGAGAGTTATTGTGGTATTTATCATGGTTGCAGTCCATTTCTAGCCATTTGCAATGCAATTTTGCAGTTCTTGACCCCCTAGTGGTGGTCAGGGCCGACCACTGCCGACCACCGTAGCTACAACCCTGGGTGATCCCTGTGTGTGTGACTGTCCGTCAGCTCCGTCTGTATATATGCAGCTCAATATCTCATGATGCGTGAATGCCCACAGGCTGAAATATATGCTGACCTACTTCTTGTCCCAAGAGATCTTGATCATTCACATCAAATATTTAGCATAGCATATGAAACAAATATTCTTCTGAAACCTGGTGGGCACAACTGATCCTGTTCCCCCTCATCAGAAGCCAACCAGAACTGTTCTACATGTATAATACTGTACCAAACAGATCATGGATTGCAAAATGGCCAGACAAGTGGCCCCATTATCCCATAACCTACTTAATTTTCATAACTCGTTTTTCATAACTTGTTTCACTCTTCTAGATCCGACAGTTGTCCGCAATGGGTGGGACTACAGTGGGTGAAGCTGTCCGGCGGATGCTGAACGAAACCTTCACAAATGATGTGGGAAGACAGCTTAACTGGACTGGGGCGAAGGATAAGAAAGCTTTCAAGAAGCTGAAACTCCGCGTAATTCTTGAACGTGAGTATCGATGCAGACGCATATACCTAATGGAGGATTTGCAGCTGAAAAAAGTGGTCTGTCAACCCTGCCCCCTAATCAGGCATTACATACCCTATTGAAATGAGGGCATGTGTTTTTGCATGTCTTCATCGGTACATGTGTCATATTCCCGCCATGGGCTCAGGCAGGATTTGAAGGTGTGGGTGTGTAAATAAAAAAAACTGGGTGTGCGAATTCAAGGATTTGTGTACAAAGTATAAGTCTTGGGGCAAAAAACTGGGTGTGTATTTGCAAATTGTGCACGCGCAAAACACACGTGCACACCTGGCTGCCTCAGCCCCTGATATTTCCCGCGGGATTACCCAATGTCGATATTGCGCCTTCCCCTCATGCAACTGTGCTTTCACAGGTATTTCCCTGATCATAGGAACCTGTGGTGGAAGATAGCCGAGCAGTATCAGTGACAATTGGCATCACTGACACCGATGTGATCTGGGTTGATTCCCACATTGATCAACGGCAGCTGTACTTGCAGTGTGGTCTGACGGTGATGAATACTGGGAGGGGGGGGGTGGGGGTTGTTATGGATAGGTTACGAACTTGGATCTCATCGGTCGGCTGTTCACTGTTACATACTGTTGCATAAAAAACATCAAGCAGGATCTTCCACTCCTCCAGGATTTGGTCAGATCCTGGGGTGCACTGGTTGTCTGTCAGATGGGGACGTAGAAAAGAGGTCTCATGATCGTCAATATAATCTGGACACCAGTTGAAAGAGGAGGGCGATCAACCAGGGCAGGAATTAAGCGGGGGCGCGGGGCTATTAGCCCCCTGAAATCTGAATATAGCCCCAGCAAAAGTTTTACGGGGGCGGAAAAAAAACTGATGAGGGAAGAGAATAGCCCCATCCCTCCAAAAGCAGCAGGAAATTATTATGAGGAATTTCATTTCTGTGCCTGAAATTGACCAAAAATGTATCAAAGTTCATAAAATATGAGGAAATAGATGCTTTCTGATACTTTCTGACTCTCCTTCAAATCGAATTGTAATCATTTCACTGTGCTTGAAAATCCAAAAGAGCCCCGTGCTTTAAAAAAAAGCCCCATGGCCTAGTTCACGAGGGCTTTTTCCCATGAAATTATTCAAAAAGAGCCCCTGTGACGAAAAAAATAGTTCCTGCCCTGCGATCAACATGGCCAGGGTTTTGGGATGAGCCTTCAGTGGCTTCCTGAGCGCGTAACAATAAAATGTAATCAATATCATTCGAACTCAGTACACATCACAACAATGCAGAGGAGGAGTGCCAGCAGTTGATACAGTCCCAGGTGTTCTTGTGCCTAGTTATTACCATGGCAATGGAGATAATGTGATTTTCTCATTAATTTTCGCAGGAGTGCGATCTCCAGATCAACAGTCTGGAGCTATGATGCCCGAGCTAATCCTGAGCTAGGGAACCCTTGTGAATATGTTATGATTCACAGGGCTTGGTGTGATCCAATTGCAGTGAGCCCGAGCGGATGGTAAGTTACGAACAGAACTGGAATTGCCCCATCAGAATTCCAGCTGATTACCCATGCACAGAATTCCAGCTGATTACCCATGCATGCTGGTTGATGACTGGTCAGTCTCAGTGACCAGGTACAATTCTTCTCATCACCTAATATTGCCTTTTTTAGGAGCTATCGGACGTAATCCCCCGACTGCGAAAGCCACCTCGTCTGACATTCAGAGCGAGGTCCAACGATTTCTGAAGGGTGCTGCTGACCGTGAGGGCGGCAGAAAAGCCAGGGCTGTTCCAAGTGATCAGAACCAGTGATGTAGTCAAGTTCGGCCATTCCGAGACCGTGTCCCTAGCATCCGAAACTGAGTGCTCAGCTCCGAGTCCTTGTGCCCGAGACCGAGTCATTATTGAATCACATCATTCCTGCCAAAATGACACTTAGCAGATCCTGCTGATGTGTGTGTATGGTCCTTAAATGGCTTTAAGCTACGCAAAAACACAAATCTGTCAAGGTGCTGGATGTGTCACTGATTGCTGTTATCTTAGTTGGTAATGTTTGATATGATGCTCTCGTGTTGGTATGAGTGGCCCGCACAAGGTATTTGCATGCAAAAATTCAGTGGAGGAGTCCCGGAGTCCTTTGGGCTGAGGCTGAGTCCCTAGCTTCCGAGACCGAGTCCTTCAGGATCAGTTTCCAGACCGATATCGAGTCCTCCATCACGGATTAGAATGAATTTGGTTCTCACATATGTGGAGTAGGGTGGTCCCCATTTTTCAAAATGACGCATCTCTCAGCACTCATACTCAGAGAATGAGATGAAAGCAACTAGTTCAACATATTTATAACAGAATATGCCTGATATACACTCCCAGTCCCATTATTGTGTTACTATCAACCAAATATGGTGGATTGTGCGATGAATACAAAAAAAAAGATGGTCGTCAGACACATCAAAGCATATTCAACGGGCTATATTTGTGGAATGAAGTCCCGCTCTGTACTCTATCTTGAGAATTTCAAGACCAACAACTAGTTCAGCATTATACATCAAGTAATTGCCTCATATTCATTGTCATTGTTGTTTTATTATCCATCAAATGTGGCAGTTTGTGCCATGGTTGCCTGAAATGTATGTTTCCAAATCACTTTTCAAGGGGGCTCTATTCCCAAAATAAAGTGACTCCGATACAACAAAAGGAACAGGGTAAACACATAAATAGCAAAAATGCATTGTATTCACCTCCATTGCTGTTTCATCTCCAGCTAGAAGTAGTGGTTCTCTCCTCGAGTGTGAGAATGCTAAAATATTGGTCATCCGTCATATGTAACAATCTCAAGTTTGTTTTCAAAGTGAGTGATATTCAATCTGCATTGAAGGCAGCATAAAAAACAACTGGCCACTATTGTTGTGATATCTTCATATCTGCTGACTTCACTGACCATGATCCAGAAGATCATCACCACAAGCATAATGGACAGATTGAGACTATCTTGTGGGGGCAGATACTGGATATCGTTTGAAATATCAAGGTGATATACAACAATGCATCACACGGTATGCATGTATGGCAATGGCTGACTTATGGAAGGGCTCAACAGACATCACACAGTGTTCTTAGTTGGATAATTATCCAGATAAATAATGGGTAAATTGTCAGTTAATTTGAAATCGGTCATAATGATGATGCTCTTGTAACCATTCTTTTGGTATGCTCAGGATATTTTGGTCCAAGTGTCAGTTCAATCAGTCACTGCTCATCAGAGTGCACTTAATGCTCAGTTGTTGGAATTAATTCACACATACTAGGTGAGCTACTGTGCCATTAGCACTCTTGTTTTCGAAACAATTCTTTAGCACTTCCTGAACACTTCTTTGAACATGATCGTGATTTTTCAGCAGGAAAGACATTTGTTTCTGCTAGAGTAATATAGCTTGAAAGGGGCTGGGTATAATACCAGCTAATGTTTACACACAAAACCTATCATTCCGACTGATGATGAATTTGTCTTGTCCAGCACTGCCTATTTTGCAGTGAAGGAGTCGAGTCTGGCCAATCCGAGACGGAGTCCTCATGAAAACCTGACATTCCAGCCAAATTGTACATTATCAGGTTTTGCTGATGCGTGTGTTTGGTCCTCATCGCTTAAAGGCCAATGGTCATGAAAATATGACTTCATCTCGTATTGTACCTTAGGGGTAGTACACTAAGGTAATCCAAACCAGAATTCAGCTGATAAGTGTGCGAAAAGGAGCAAAAACTGTTATAGCGCAACATGCAAATCACACCAAGGGGGGAA
>JAUOBX010191665.1:0-11985 GCA_032360705.1 Eupentacta quinquesemita
TGCCCCCACTGACTATGTTACTAATTCTTCTTTCCTGAGCTTCAGCCTTCACCTCTCCAGGACTCTTCGGCCCTTCTACACTATCTACAATAACCTGGCTAATTGGGTGGTCTACACACACAGCCCTCATCTTCCCTGACAAATTCCGGGTGATGATGTCAATGTTAGCTATGCAGAATTGTCCAACAGTACTCTCTAGTAGAGAGCTCTTCACCACTTTGTCTGTAAACTGGTGTTCTTTCACCAAAGAAGTTTTCACTGCAATACTATTTCCTACTGAACCACACCCTCGCCCAGATGAATGCTACCCTTGTACCAACTGTACTCTTACCTGGGACTCTACCCCGGCTAGAATTACCACTCCCAATGTCTGCTCTGTTATGTGGACTCCAGCCACTGTGAGCAACAAGATAATGCTATGTAAGCATAACCATCTCTTCTGGAGACTTAGGGTCCCTCTCTTTGAGAAACACCCTATGTTCCCTAGTACATGCTTCTAAAAACTGATTGCGGACTAGTAAATCAGGCAAAGCATTGAAATCTGTCACCTTCCCAGCCTCCAGCTAGCGCTTCAAGTACTTACTAATCCGACTGGACAACCTAGCCCCTGATTCACCTCGACTCGGTCTACTTTCCTAAACCTACGCCTAAAACTCAGTTGCTGTGAGGTTGAACACCTCTGAGACGGCTGCCTTAACCTTATCATAGTCTGCTGCATCTTGGACAGAAAGTATAGAATACTGCACTAAAGCCTTCACTTGCAATTTAGCATACCTAGCGCTATGAATAAATAATTGAATCGAAAATTTATATAGCCCTGTAACTGTGTTCAAAGCTGAGACGGTAAACCAGACCATTCCTGCGGTAATATAGAACTGTTAAAATAGAAGAAGAGGAACAATAATAATGTCCGATCAAATGTGCAGGGTTATCGATGATCGAGCGATATCTCCTCATGCACAACATATTAGGTGTGCCATCAAGGAATGCAGCAATTGCACATCTATGATTCAGAAGTAATCTTCACTTCTGATCCTCATATGAGGTAATTAACAGCAACGACAGTGATGCCAGTTTCAGGATGACTGATTTTCGATACATCAAATGATGTCACTTTAACAGATAAACCCTGTGTGGTCGCACAACCCTATATGTTGATACGATTTGCTCTCTCCACTTTTTTGGCGATTTTGGACTGAAGCATCCTTTTTTGCCTCTTGAAGCTTTGAAGTAAGGTGACATTGATTTCACCTTGGCTAAATCAGCTATGATATTCATCTTATTGTGAGTACAAGAAGGTCAGGAGTCATAACAGGTTCATGAGTCCCACTGGTTTTGAAGTTGAAATTCATAGATTTTGAATCAAGGAATCACTAAGCCTTCTCGCTCCCCCCTCGATTCCTGTACCTGTAGTCAATGTCAGTTACATTTGCATGGCACTATTTGTATAACTATTTTTGGTTCAACTTCCTCGTCAATGTCACATTGAACAGGCACCAATTACCTTCAATTGCTCTCCAACTGAAGTTCTGAGGATCAAGAGTAGTGACTCCTCTCAACACTAGGAATTTGTGATATACTGGGAGGCTATGAAACTTCACCGTGGATGACCTAGGTGAAGGTCTCTGGTCGAATGCAACTTTCACTTGTAGCAACTTTTGTTGGAAGTGTCCCATTCCCAGTGTGTCTGATGTGTCTCCTGTCTAGCCTTCATACAGAGACACCAAAGCTGATTTGCCTGCCTTCGTCATATATTTTGATGCAGAGCTTCCATCCAGGAAAGAATGTGGAGCAGCATAGTGATTGGCAGTTAGTCAAGCACCTGCACACACTAATAATAATAATACACTCCTTGTAACGGTTGCCCAAGATCATTGCCTGTCTGTGAGATAATCTGCGGCCTCTTCAGACACATTGCATTGTGACTAATTCTAAGATGTGTGTGGTTGTTCACATAGAAAGAGAATGGACAGAAGTTCCTGGGCTTCTAAAAATAGATATTCAGGAGCATGTATGCACTCTCACCACAGAATAGTATTAGACTAGTTTAGTTATACTCTGGTTTTGTTAATCTACCTTCGTGCATAGAAAAAGGCTGAAACACTGGTCTTATATACCCTTAAGTTTTCACTTTACAATTTTCAACCAAAGACTGAAAAGAGTGACATACCTAGATGATACTTGGCTCATTGGCTGCATGACTGCAGCTGAATCATAGAAAGACAAAGGCATTGTTTTTCAACGAGTCTTCCGACTCGAATGTGATCCAATGGCTCACATTCCTCCTTTCTTTTTCTCAGTTTCACCTGAGAAGGACCTTCTCATATGGAAACTGACAGTAGTGAGGACCCTCTAAAGAAATGAGTGTCAGAGAAGTAACGGACTCTGTGGACAGCCATCTCTGTGGGAAGTCCTAAAGAAGTTCTGCATGCAGAACTCCCCCACACAGGCAGCAGACGACACTGGTAGAATCAGGAGAATCTTGTAGAATTGTTAGATTTGGGTTACTCTGCACGAAGGTCGGTTATTACCTTCTTAGCCATCCTTGCCAGAGAAAAGTCTAGATAGTTGTGAATCACTACCTGCCTGAGGAGGGAGAACTCCCCATTTACACAAGCTCCTGCATGGGGCAAGACATTCAAATAATGCTCAGCTAAGAGCTTCACCTTGGACATCCTGTACCCTTCTATCTGTGCTTTCGTCAGATGTCTCATACCAGCGGGGTCCAGTACATCAGAGCTTGAGATCACAGACAACTCATCTGATGGGAACCCGCTCTCTAAATTTCCCATCGAGTTACCTGTGAATGCTGTCTCATCATTATGCACACTACCACCAACAGCACAGTCACCAGCATCTGTGGGCTCAGCTGGCTCACCCAGGGGGCCCTATGGATGTAATCTCTGGTCGCCCTTCCAAACTCTCCAGGGGGATTTCTCCATTGCCTCTATGCACTCCCTAGTTGACTGAATTGGTTTAACAGCTGTAATGGTACTAAGGTTGTCTTGCTGGAGACCTTGGAAAGAATGGCAATACTTCTCAGGCCATCCCTCAGATACCCAGTCAGTATAAGAGATGAGGATTTAGCAAGGAAGGTATGGAGCCCCTTTGCTGTGGGGTTATCACTGTCATGCTCCAGCGACAGAAGTATTGAGGAATAAATCCTATGAAGACAAGTGATGGCATTCCTCATACTATGCCATCTGACACTATGGAGGCCTGCAATCCGGAGTTGATCTTCTGACAGGAGTGTCTGAATCTCCCCTTGATTTGCCATCGGCGAAGGAGAGTTGTGGAAGTCGGCAACAAAGCAGCAACCTTTTTCTCATAATTCTCGAGGAAATTCACTCTTTGACTTGCCTGACTGGAGACAACGGCCAGGCGGTGTGCCACAAGGTGAATCCCTATGAGGTCAGGTTTCTCCCTCTTCAATTTAGCCACATCACCCCCTCTCTTACCCATCATAACTGAGGCACCATCTGACCCAAATCCCATATTCTTGGTACTCTCGACTACAGATTTGCTGTCACAGCATCTGCTGTTCCACACTCTATCTCAACGTTCTTCACGAAGTGTGTCTCACGCTTTACCACAGTTCGCAAGAGTCATATAGATGATCAGAGTATTTGACACAGAGATGTCGGTGCTCTCATCAACTATTACTCCAACAAAGTCACTCTCAAGAGGCTTCTCCTTAATCCCGTCTCTGATGACGTGGCAAATGGAAGCCCTGATATCGTCCTGCGAGTTGTGATGTTAATACGCCCCATCTGGCATTTGGCCCAAGTCAGGGAAATTCTGAAACTGTGAAGATGGAAGGTATGTGAATTATGCAGTTGGTATTGCCGCTTCACAAATTTAAGAAACGATGAGTAAAATAGGAAGGGTTGCCAATGGAATAACACAATACGAGAATATTTACAGTACAGAATGTTACAATCCCCACTGGTTTTGGAGTACAAAACCGATCGCCATTTCCGTAGCCATGATATGGTAGCACTTGCCTCTGCTGACACACAAATACTTAGAGGGTAGTGGGAATGACCTAACAGCGTGGACTAGCTCAGCTGTTATACTTTTTATTGTGATAGAGGACGTCTGCGCTGGAATTCTGACACCGCCATCATCAACACAATATTTAGCTAGTGCCTTCTGCATCATTTGATGGGCGGGACCCTTTTCACTTCAGCCACTTTTCTCGGACGGAAATAGTTGAATTCTCACTGCATCGACTATGCCCTTCTCTTCATCGCATACGAACGGGATGTTTGAGAGATCGCTCATTCCCAACAGTTTGAAGACCATGTCCAAACGGGTTATATGATATGCTTTGTATCTTCTGGTATGTAGCATGAATGCTACAGGGGACACTGGGTCTTCTTCCAACAATACGCTCCTGATAACTAGTGTGGGAGGAAGTCGGTACATCCATCGAAAGTGCTATTGCAAGACTAACAGAAACATGCAGAAATTCAGTACAGTCCATATCACAAGCAAGGAAAGAAGTAAAAGATGGCATCAAATTGCATCTTGTGCAATATGTAAGATTATGGCAAGAACAGGAGTGTGAATTTCGAAGAATGTAAGGAAACTGCAAGAGTGAACGATACTGTAACCTTGCTCAATATGTAAGCTTATTGTAGGACTCTGAGTATGTGAGAATATTGCAATATCTTGCAGTTTTGTCGACAAATGTAAGGATAGTGCAAGAGTGGACAACACTGCCATGCATCTTGCGCAATATGTAAGATTATGGCAAGACCCAGGAGTGTGAATTTCGAAGAATGTAATGATACTGCAAGAGTGAACAATATTGTCACCTTGCTCAATATGTAAGATTATTGTAGGACTCCCGAGTATGTAGGAATATTGCAAGAGTAGAAACAGGGGTATACATTCAGATTGGCTTCCTAGTTTCCTGAGGAGAACAAATGCCTAGTTGCATGGAATACTAGGTCTGGTAATAAACACATAATAAAGATACTAATTAATTAATCGCTATCGGAGTCGTCGCTGTCGGAGATCACAGGTCGGCTCTTGGGTGTCTTCTTCTTCCTGGGTGCTTGTTTAGTCATGTTCAGGTCCCTTGCAGCATCCATGCATTTTTGGCGGATACCCCTCTTCAAGCTCTTCGGACATGCCCCAAATTTCCTGGTTAGGTGAGCTGCAAAAATGAAATGGAATCATTTAACACAACATTTATATGGGAGCCATTCCATGCAAAATATGTTCACAATTGACCAATGTAGCGAGAAGGCAGTGTCGATACGAGCCAGATATTGAAAGAAATGTTCAGCTGCAGTCAGGCCGCCTGTTGTAGACAGCCTAAAGTTATGGCCAAGCATGTATGTACATATACATGAGGTGCTGAATCATTTCCACGACGATTCTGACACTCTCCGCCTCCTAGACAGGGTTCTACAGCTGAATGTTTTTGCCAGCTCAAATCTGTGAACATTCCCATGAAGCACTGCCCCCAACCACTGCCGCAATCCTGATCTACATGCAACAGACCTAGGGGAAAACTTACCAGTTATCGCCTGCACAATCGCATAGTTCAGCTGAACCCCTACTCAGAGAGACTACTCTCTTGTCGGGGGGCAAGTCAATGAGTGGGGACTACAGGTAATTGGACTCTATGTGCGGGGTTCAGTTGATTTAGCAATCCTGCACATTGTGGATATCTACCAACCATGTAGTACTTGCAGTCCACATTGATGAGTTCACAGGCCTCGATGTAGATTCCACTATGTGTCATCTTGATTTTGCAGGATAGGACAAGGAGGAGAGATGTGCCACATCCCCATCCGCGCCCACAAGAACAGCCGCTGACAGAAATAGTTGTGCGGATCAGGGGGAGTAATCGTTGCTTTGGGGTGGTGGTAGTGATTTATACCAAGTGCGGTTGAAGTGTTGTCCGAACTTCCCTTTCCCCTCCAGCAAGATGTGGGCAATCCACTGGAGGTCTTCTTTCCCCATGATAGAGGCACACTGATGAGGGAGTTTGTTGCTCAGTGCAGGAGTAGTGGCAGGCTTTTTGGTCAAGGGCCGGCGAAGCTGCAGTGGTTGCTCCTGTCTTTATACTATTAGGGTGTACTTGTTCCGAACCTGCTCTCTGTTCAAGGGTAGGACACAGTATTGTCATTATAACATCCTTTTAGTACACCATCTTCGATCTTCACGACAATATGTTCCTCAATTCTACTAGAGTTCACTCTCATAAGAGAAGACTGGAAATGACAATTTCCTGTCATATTGTATTGATTGATTGACTAATATCATACCATGGTACATTATGGCACTGTATTGCAATAATGGTTTGGTTATATGATGAAAAGAATGTGGCCTATTAGGAAATTTGTGAAACAATCACTTCCTACTCAGCATCTTGGAGAAGTCACAGGATGATCAGGCAAGATGATATCAACAGTTACATGAATCATATCTGACCCACCCATCTCTCGCTCTTCCTTTGGACGTCACTGTTCTTGCAAATTTTACATCTGCACAGACTGTACTGCAAAGAATTTTGAGCAGCCTCTGTTGTTGCTTTCTGTTCCAAGTGCCTCTTCTCAGCTAGTAGCCTCTTACTTGCACTGGTTGAGCTGATGATCTTTTGTCGTCTCCATGGCTGCCGTCTGCGAACGATCTTGATCGCCTGTCCCACTGAAGGGAGTAGTGTTTCTTCTGTCACATCTGCAGGCTCTAACCCTTGAACATCTATAGTGCTGTTATGTGCTGATGTGATGCTGGTTGACCTACAACTCATTGTGACACATTTGAGCAATATTGCTGCTGCTTCCTTAGACCGAAGCTCTTCCTTACTCTCAAAGGGCAATGACTGCAAGAGCTAGTGATCTTTCCTCTTCTCCATGTGGCATGTTACATTGTATGGCAATTTGTTACAAGGCAGTCATCTGCAAGCAATCTTGTTGTCCTGTCTGCCCTAATGAAGGAAGTGGAGTTGCTTCTGTCAAGTGTGCAGGCACTGTGACACTCTTTGTCAGCTTTCAAGCGTAGGGTCTTCTCCATCACTTGTTTGGCACTACCGTACCCAGCTTTATTTCAGGCAGACCAAGTCATTCCAGCTTCCTATCAATTGAGCCATCCTTCGAATTGGTCATACAAGGTATTTTGAAAACATTAAACCTTTTTACGTAGAAGAAAAAAAGCGATGCCCTAATTTCTGCAAGTATTAGCTATATGTGCCACTACACTGGTATATCCTGCCAAGGTAAAGAATTTTGTAGCATATGAACATTTTCCAGTTACCTGCATTCCCAATCAGAACAACAGGTTCCAAGTTACCTCCTTTCCCAAATAAATAACATGTACCGGTAGGCTGCCTTATCACTCAAATGAACAAGGCAACAAGTATACATCCGATGGTATTAATAGTGGATGATAACAAAATGGAAAATACCAAGGCAATATGGCGAGAACGAGAACCGGTTACAAATCAATGGCTTCAGTTGGGCGAGGCTGGTCCGATTGAGCTCTTCCCCCATTTCGATCCGAAGCCCTTTTCAAGAAGCGGACCACTGGGGCCTGGATGTCAGATTCCGTGGCTTCCTTCGTCCTCATGTTTTTTTCGAACAGACTCTGCACATGTGAGATAAAAGAAACGATGAAACTACAAAATTGCCAAGCAGTGTCAAACAAGAAGAATCATACTGCTTGGCCTCGGGAGCTCCGAATGTAGTGTGGACATGATGATGCCATAAACTCCTCCTTAAATCCACATGTTGAAAGGAGTGTGATGAACTTGTCAGATCACCTCACAAACACTCTCTATACCTGGCAACCTTGAGGGGCGGACATCGCTTGGCCATAATTTGAAGAGCCCGAACTGTAATACCTTCACGCTTTGATGCTTATGTGATGCTGGTTGACAATCTTTGTCTTAGTTTTCGTTCCATCTGGCTGAGTGAATATGAGCCTGGTCCAACTCGTTGTTGTTACCGATTGCCATTTTGGCAGCCTTGATATGGTAGCAATCGCAACTGCTGACACATGAACACTCTGAGTGTAGTCAGAATAACCTAACAGCGTGGACTGCATCGGATGTTATACTTTTTATTATGATAAAGGATGTCTGAGCTGAAATCCTGACATGGCAATTACCAACACAATATTTGGCTAGTGCCTTCTGCGTCATTTGATGGGCAGGACCCTTTCCACTTCAGCCACTTTTCTCCCAGTAGATGACGATGTAATTATGTTGATGTCCTCCAGTGGTACATTAGTAACCGCTGGCCGCTTTATCAATGAAAGTTGGAATTGTGCCAAATCTGCCTTCATACAATAATTACCAGTGTTTTGGAGCACCTGGTCAAATTCTGAGAAGAAATAATTTGGCATAAAGTATAGACTCACTACTATGCTGTCAAGTGGCAGCTCTTTCCACTGGGTATGCGATTTCAGTATCTTGTTAAATGATTCAATCATGTTGTTCGTAGCAATTTTGTCCTTCCTAAATACTGTATATTGGTTAGCCCCATGGTCAACGAGATCGTTCGATAGATGAATTGAAAAAATCTGTAAATGCATGACTGACTCCACAGACACTCAAAGGGATGTAAACTTTTGTTGAATTTGTCGACTGATGCACTGTCACAAAGTTTCCCCTCGTGGTATCTTAGTTCTTTATTGTCATCTGTCTTGCCTCCGTGCTTTTTCCCTTCGAACCTTCACGTCAGCAAGTATGTGGTTGCCACACAATAAAATAGGACATTTAGTTGACAGATTCATGCCCACTGACTGTAAACTCTTGATCTGTTCACAGAAGAATCTGAACTAGGCGAATGAATCCATCACCAGCAAGTTATAAGGTGCCCTTATCTGCAACAGAAACAATTTAAAGACAAGTGTTTGACTGTGACTCTGATGAGTGGAACACATGGAAAGTTCATGATGATAGTGCTGTACCGATGATCAGTTATTGGTATCGGCCGTTATTGTCTTTATTGGAAGCACATCCGGTATCGGTCAAATTGCTTCCGATGCCGATATATATGAACCGATACTGCGGAGCTTCACCTTCGAATATTATATTGTCATTGTGTTATTGCCTTATCCGAGATATAGGCTACTATGCATGCTTCTCCGTGTTGTGCCTTGTCCCCCCTCCCCCACAATCTTTGTCACGATGTTAGCCTCCAATGTCGCTAGTTACAATACATGCGTCCACAACTTTGTATAACCCACAACTTTATATAGTAACAGGAGGCCCATGCCTACCATCTCGGTGATCGCGCTGTGACCTCTTTCAAAAAGTGTGTGCCAACACTTTTACTGAGATTTTTTTCAATTTACAATTATTAGAAATACAGGAGGTAATAAAGAATGGGAATGATATCTTAAGAAGAGAGCTGAAACTGTTCTCTCTTGGAGAATATCAATTTTGTATATGAGCTGAGTGATGTGTCAGCAAAATATATACATTCCAACTTCCAACATCGTGGTATGTTAGCATGGTCACATTACTACTACTGCACCATACCAGCCTAGCACACATGCATCCATTGATCACTGGTTGTAAATCATTGTTATAACACTGTAAGCAGGGCTGCAAATACTTTTTATTTTTCAGGGGCTGCTTCCCTCTAAATTTGGAGATTCTCAAGGGCTAATCTGCTGCAACAACACACTTTCGCTTTGATTATCAGGGGCTACTCAAGTGGTTTTCAGGGGCTACTTCGGTCATTTCAGGGCTAAAATCGCCCCCAGCCCCTGAGTGTGTACACGGCAGAGACTGTTAATTCTAGCCACTCCCATAGAGTTTGCATGCAGCACAATATTGCAAAAGTTGTTTCCAATATAATGCCAGCGAATTGTCTATGTATGGGCTCAATGTGTGCAAGATTTCTTCGCAAATTTTCTGCAAAGTCAGGCTGTCACTTGTGATAAAAAATTGCTGCGGTAACCATAATACTCCACGTGGCCACCAGTTGAATTAATGAACGTTGTAGACACGCAGCGCTAAATTTGATCATCGTGAAAACTCTGTGTACCACACTGTGCGAGGGCGATTGGTTAATTCTTCTCTTATTGTGATAAGGCAATAACACAATGGTAATAATTGTTGTTCAGGTATGACGTCATAAAATATTGCGCATTCAAGTTTTCCATCTATTTTTTTGTAAAAGTGGTGTAACTTCAAACGCTGATAACTCGGCCAGCTAACGGCATGTTAACCATATCAGCAGTATTAGGCAGCAGACAAATGAAATGGCACAATCTAACATCCTGACTTTATATTAAGCGACATTATCACTAAATTTCGTACTATTAATGTTCCTCCTCTTCAACGCTGGTGGGATCGTCTCGGGTGGTATGGACAGAGGTAACAGGAACGTCGGAAAGTCAAACCTGAGTGAAGATAAAAGGGAGATTGTATTGCACTGAACTGGAATGAGTAAGACAACTGTCTTACCATGTTGAAGACGATTTCCGGAGTCATTTTAGCCAGCCAGGCGTGAACAATTATTACTGTTAAACAACGTTCGGCCCCTGTGAGTTCCTAGGCACTGGCCGGATCCTGAAGTTTACCGTATAATGAGCAGGGAGGTACTGTAGTGTGTTACACCCGGCTTGAATTAATCTAGCAGTCTCTTAAATAGAAACTACCATTATACTTCGATCAGTATCTTGTTGATGCATTCCACACTACCGACCTGCTGAAAAGCAACGGATGTTACCGAGGAAAGAAAATGCACTATAACCACTCCCCCCCTCCCTCCCTCCCCAGCTCGGCTCTCAAAACCACAGGTCCAAAAAACCCTTCTGTCCACATGGTATACCCGCGATGAACAGTGTCGCCGCGAGCCGAGAAGAACCAAATCAGATTTCTTGTGAGTGTCATGGTTACGAGGTCATAAGTTTCCTGTGTGCGAGTGCATGCTTGTCCCAGTTGTATTCCTCGTGCAGCCTACGTTGCGGACCAATGCAGGCTAGTATAGTCAGTCAAGCATATTCAATCTGACAATTAGGCCAGGCCTAAGTAGTTTTATGTTCTATCATTATTACTAGTCTAGGCACGGAGAATTTGCGCCAGTTAGAACGGCAGAATGCTTTGTAAGGTCAAATCGATCCATATGGTATGTTGTCATACTGGATTTTTGCATTCGTTCGAAGTGTTTGAACTTTGGACGTGTTCGAACTTTGATATGCTGACTATACATATGTGTTGTAAGTAGGCTTTGTGGAGCATGTGAGCAGCACTTACCATTTCTTGCGAGGCGGATCAGATAGCCACTTGAGGGATTCGCACATGGTTCTCAGGGCAACGTAACATTCCAGAAAGATGATGCTCAGCCACTCCATCAAATCCCAGGTTAATGCCATGCTGGGCCGAGTGCAGGATGCAGGCCACAACCGCATCTGTATCAAGGTCCCGACACGAGAGAAACACTCACAAAATGAAATAGGTACCTTGTGTTGAGGACCTTTTGATAGAAATGGATTATATCAAATATTTCAGTTGGATATTTTTGGGACGATCAATGAAAAAGATGAACATGACTCACCTTAGTTCAAAGTAAGCAGCAACTGCTGCAGTGCATGCAGTCGCAAAGAGTACTTATTGCTCAACATATTCTAAATAAATACACCAGCTATATTCAACGATGCTGGTGATAACTGTAATACAGTATTGGAACAAAGTCATCCAGTCGATTGGCAAGTTCTGGTATAGCTGAAATCTTGTCCTTTGATAATCCAGTCACTCGCCCTTCTAAATACCCTCGGTTCTGTACCTGCCCAAGGTCAATCGGGAATAAGACTTCCTGTTGTCTTCTAGCATTTGACTTGAAAGTTCATGTACCGTATGCGTTTTGAGGTGTTTACCTTTTTGATTCATTGTGGTGAAACCCAATGAATCTTTGCAGTCATGATGGCGTATGTATGTATGGATGGATGGATGTGTGTGACGCCTAGCTTGTAATCAAGCTAAGTCCAGCCTGACTGAACCGATCGAGCTGAAAT
>JAUOBX010191776.1:0-11985 GCA_032360705.1 Eupentacta quinquesemita
GACACTAGTACTTGCCAAATGTTGGACTCTCTGTGTTTACTCTCAATGAAGACCCTCACACATACAATTGAATAGTATGACTGGTTCAGTGTGCCGATCGGAAACTGTCATGACTGTGCTGCACTATATACCCTGAGAACAAGGTACTGATAAGCTGTGGAGTAGTGAATTAGTGAATGAGGAATCCGCGCCAGCCTAACCCAAAAAACACAACATTGCGATACCACGTCATACAACCCACTACATATTGAATATTTTTTAGGTTTGAGCTACTGAACCATTGGTTCTCTAGTTAACTTTCACGATCGAAATACTTGTTTTGCAGGCATGTGTTACATGTGTGTTCAAACATATTCTGAGAACATCAATAAAACTGAATACCAACACTGAATTGAGAATTGACCAGCTGAAATGAAACGATGCGAAAATGTGTCTGAAAAGTGTGATTTACGATGTCAAGAAAGTTGCATTGACTTTGTACAGGGCTCAGCTAATGTTTTCTCCCAGCGACCTAGACGGGTGATGTTTATCTGTTATGACGTGTGAAGGTAATGCGTATTTCCGAAAGATGAATTTGATCTTTGTTCTTCAGTCCTGAGCTCTACGGACTGACCTGAATCGACCTCTCTCTCACATGGCTTTATCTTTGTATCTTCACAGGACGCTGTTCTACTTCGCCTCAGTCGCAACTCGAGCGTTGCCAGCAAGGGGGGTCGCGTCGAGTTTGAGAACCCTATCTACGGAGACGCAGAAGGGGAGTGAAGATAGAGGCTGGTCCAAAATGTGCTATATATTTCTTCTATTATTTAAAAAGAAAGATCATTCATATTTTCTTTGTTTTTATGTGGTTCTCCCTTTGCCAAAGCATGTGTCATAATTCTTCTCTAAATACTATGTCACAATCAGTACTACTTCTGTTCCATAAGTTTAGATGTTTTGAGATGCCTCCCGAAAATCGGGCCCGATTCGCTCATTAGCATGGCATAAAATGTTGCTGAAATCTCTGTGTAATTGTGACTGACTGTCAAGTTGAGGGAATTTGCACAACCTATACTTACTTAACAGTAACTTTTAGTTTCTGATATTTTTTTCTCTTCAATTAGGAATGCTCCATGTTCCATGAAGGTGCCATGTCTGAATATTGTTTTGTGGGATTTCCTGTGTATTTTTAATGTCTTCAGTAGTTCTTAGATTGTAACTGATGCTTGTAAATAAGTTTTTGCTGCTCAACTCACAGTACAGATATAATGAGGCCTTAGGCCCATAAATTATTTTTATTCAATTTTTCAAAATTATATTATATTTTTCAATGTCAATGTTCTCCCAATTTAACCAATACCCCTTCCCCCCCCCCCATGTTTACTCCAACAGTTCCCTGGAGCAGTGGCTTATCATTTTGATGCTGTAATATGCAACTCCTAGAATTGAGTATCAACTGTTCTGTGATGAAAGTCTCCAAATGATAGTGCTTGATTGGTCTTGGTTGTGATCCTAGTGGTACGGATATAATCGTTACACTGGAGACGGTGCAGGAACCATGCCTTTTATCAGGCCATATGAGAGTTGAAAATCTGCCAATGGCCTGGACCTTGGCCTCTTTCAAAGGAGTGGGGTACAAACGACTTTAAAAGGGTAGAATTATTGGGGAAACATGTAGGTGTGCTACCCAAAACACATACATACTTGAGAATGTTAAATACTCCATGATAGTAGCAAGTTTGGGAATGTTATGTTAAATAGAGGGAGTTGCTGTATATACCCATAGGAACCTGGGAAATGTTCTGGGGATTATGTGTAGCCAGTTTCCCAAATTTTATCAAGAGCGATTTCACAACTAGTTCTACACCGGTATTGTGTGCTAGTGTTTCAGGTACAACTGAATCGGATTAGCTCTGCCAAGAGCGTTGGGCTCGTGATCAGACGGTTGCAAGTTCGAATCCCGGCTGGCTGGCTTTTCTGGTGACGCTTTCCACCCAGGCATTTCTGGGAACCTTGTGAGGTGACTTGTTAGTGGTGAATAAAATTGTGCGCCCTATTGGGATGTCCCCAGGGGGATGCGATGACAGGATACACAGTAACCGTGCCTCAGGAAAGGACACAATAAAATACACACTATAAGGTGCGGGATTGACAAGTCACCAATGATGAGAGGTAATATCTGTAAAAGCGCTTTTAGCATGTCATCGATGTGGAGAGGCGCTATATAAGAACAAGATTTTATTATTATTACAACTATTGTCTTGTAGGCTGTGCACTAAAGATTCTTTTTGGTACCCGGCCTTTGAATTATTGCTGTAGTCTGTATTTTGGGGGAAGATTTTTCCATTAAACTTTTATTCTCTTGTATAGTCTAGCCTTCCGTTTCATTTGTCAGATTTCCATCATTGTCATAAATTTTTGAGCAGGAAGAATGCATCGTGCTCCTATCTTTGTGTATATCAGTTTCATCAGGCTACAAGGTCTGTAGGGCCTACATCAGACAGATTTTGCCGCTTGATAAAATCGTCCCCCAAGTTTATAAATTATTAAATGTAAAGTCTTCAATCCCTGCCGAAAAAGGCAACACCGGCAAAAAAAATGACAGATCTTTTGATAACTCACTAATGCTTTTGAATATATCTGAATTTGTGTGAATTGCCCCAGAAAGGTACACGTATCCTATAATTTGACACTTTGATTCTACTTGACGCAGTCTGGTATTAATGAATAATTTACTAATAATGATTCCTCCATCTGTTAATAGCAAAATAATGATGTATGGTAGCTGGAGAGATCTTTTAGTTGATTACATGTTTGGTATTCACAAATAATAGGAACCGAACGAATACTATAATAAATTTATGGAACAATTTCTGTTGCTCAAAGAGAGAATTTTGTTTTTGGAATGAACCCATTTCTGTGTAGTTGACTTTCATGGCTGTTAATATCGACAATTGTTCTGGGTAGCATTCTAGTAACTTGAATTTGAGGATGTGTAGCAGCAATACAAGCAACTACTCTTAAGGCTCTGTTCTCTTTAGTTCATGATGATATTCATTAGTCAGAGCGATAGTCTGAAACGGTTATGCTCCCAACCTGTATCTTAACAATTCGTTAAACAGTTTTGGTCCAAGGTCATCTGGGGTCATTAGAGGTCGAAATCCAAAAACCTTGTAAACCCGATAACTATTGAACAAAGTGGTGCAGAGACTTCATACTTTGTTTATACAATGTCCATATAGAGTACATGATTCCTATATTTTTGGGGTATGATCCAAGGTCATCTAGGGTTAGTGAACGAAAAGGTGCTGAAATTTCCTACCTAGTATGTAGGTTTGTCATATGGAGTACATGATCCCTATCATTTTGGGGTTTAGTCCAAAGTCATTTGGGGTCAAGTGAGGTCAACGTCTGAAAACTGTGTATACACTAGTGAACAAAAGGTACATAGACTTCAAACTTGAGTTTGTAGGAAGGTCATATGTAGGACACCAAGATCACGCAAGTCGTCACTGTGGTACAGCCACCACTGGAGAAGAATGCCCGATAGTGATTGTGGGAATCGAACCTGGACCAAACCAGACCCATTGTACTGCCAACTCACCACCCAGTGTCATCCTTTAGAACTGAGGGCCCGGGGCACTTCAAACCCCTGCCACCAACGGGCCAAATGGGAGGGTGGGCCTGTAATACCTCCCCCTATTTGTTACGACGAGATAATCTTAATAGAATTTCAACTTTTCAAGTCTCATTCAATTTATCGATTATTCCTTACATAATAAAATAGAGGTCGGCTTACAGGAGACTTTAAAGCTTGAAGTGAACCCGAGGCAAAGCAGGAACACAAGCTAGATGAATGAACATTTGATTCATTCTGTGCTGAGCCGATATCAACACTTAACATATTTTGATAATAAAAACATGCGCTTTTTAGACACTGCAAAAACAGTGAATTGTATAACCTTGGCTCATTAGGTAGCCAGAACTAGAGACCATATATCTCAGAGTTATTTGTAATTGACAGATGCGGGCACAAGCAAAACATACTAACACTGCTGCTTGCTCATTGTGAATGATATTCAATTCTTAGCCCACAATGCCCACGAGCGTAGTAAAAGAAACTGCTCCAAGATTTTGTGGTATTTCATATGATGGACCCTATAGCCAAAACCGGGCCTCAGCCCAAAATTCCTGAACCTACCTAAGGATCATCACATGTAACCTCAAAGAAAATCAATCGAAACTTGTGGGAGGAGATGCATTTCAAGTACCATTGTGTGGAATTTCATAAAGTGGGGCATCGGGCCCCAAATTCCTTAACACCCCCAAGGTACAGCTGTTAAAGCACCATTATGACCGAACATCAGTACTGTGCACTCAAATTTGTTGGAGGAAGAGCATTTTATGTGATTCCACACGATGAGCCCCAAGGTTCCTCGGGCCCAAAGTTCCTGGACACCCCTGATGGCCCATGCCTTGGTCATTATTGTCACCAAATTGCATAGTTATCCATAGATAGATAAATAGAAAGACATGCATGATCACGAAAGCTCACTTAGCTAGCCATATGGCTAGGGTGAGCTAATAACAAGAGTGCCAATGGCACAGTAGCTCACCTGGCAGAAGAACTTTTCAGTTATATCGCTAAATTATTGTCGTCAATTGTTAACAGATAGAGATACAACTAGTGAACAAAGAGGTGCTGATACTTTAAGTCGGTATGTAAAGTAGGTTGGCCATATGGAGCACATGATCCCTATTGTTTTGGGGTCTGGTCCAAGGTCACCTGAGATCAACAGAAGTTGGCCTAAGATCCATGTAAACACGTTAACTAGTGAACAAATTGATGCATGGACTATATACTTGGTTTGTAGGTTGGCCACATGGCATGATTCCTGTTGTTTGTTAGGTCAGTTGCCAGGTCATCTGGGTTGGTCAAATGTCAAAGTCCAAAAACCTTGTCAACATGATAACTAGTGAATGAAAAGGTGTGGAAACTCCATACTTGGTCTGTAGGTTGGTAATATGGAGTACATGATCAATGTTGATTCTTTGTCTGGTCCAAGATGATCTTAATTGTGTTGGAATTTCTTCGGCAACAAGGTATAGTTTCCCTACGCGTCATTGCGTTTTCGTTCAATTGTTTGGTGTAGGTCTCAGATAATTGTCACCCGTCTCGCAGCCTGCAGTCTAAAGTATTGATATTGTATGTAATGTATGGCACAGTTTGCCTTTAAATGTTGTTGAGAATGTGTGGAGGACACCGATGACAATTACTGTTATTTCTGGTTATTGAAACTGTAACAATACGAACGAGTGAAAAAGTTTACATAATAGGGTCAATACAAATATATTCTTGTTCCTGTGAAACTAGTTATAACAAGCATGCATAGAATGAACACCATTTGTACAAATGAAAACTACCCACAAACAGACATACTTACAAACCGGTGAACAGACAAGCAGCTTCCACAGATGAATTACCATACTGAAAATTTGGCATACATAACACTAGGCTGTCAAAATAGCAACCAATTTTTCCACAGTTGTGGGGGCCAAATATTTATTGTAGATTAATGCCAAGATTGGCATACACAATCTTCAATCTGATAACTTTTCAATTATCATTCAAATTAGTACAATTCCACACTAAAATGACTGCAATGATGTACCTAATAATTACCAAGAACTAGGACATGAATTGTGACTTTTGCAGGAAGATTTTTATTCCAGTGTTGAAAGAACTGCATAAAATGTCATTTTACAGATCACATTGCGTTCAAGTGACATATATGAAGATTCGATCTCATTACGGGATTAGGATTCCAGCTTGTTTTGTAAGTGCAATTTTCTTGTTCCTTTTAGGTTTTTTCCCCATGTACAGCGCTTCAAGATTTTTGGGAAGCGCTTTATAAGCAGCACTTTATTATTATATTATTATTATTGCAATATTTACCTTCTGATGGCAGAAAAACAAGGGTCTACCAACTCGCATGGGTCAATATGTGCATGTTTCTTGTGTTGATGCAGTGTAACACTGATCACATAACTAGGGCAAGGATTAGGTGAGACTCGTACAAAAAACCTTCACCTCAGTGTTGAGAAGAACTGTGCAGTATTTCATCCTACGAATCACATCGCATACATGCAATAGACATGATGATTTGATCGAATCATGTATAGCAGGAGCCTTCTGATGACAGAAAAATAAGTGCCGGCTAACTTGTGATCAGTATGCATACTTTTGTGTTGATTGAGTGTAACACAGGAATGTTTCCCATAGTCCCGAATGTAATTTTTTCATGAAAAACAGTGGCAAGCTGAAGATTTTTTTCTACGTAGAACCTGCATATTTAGGCTAGGGGGTCCTTCGGAGGCAGACCCGGAATGCAATTCAGATTTTGTTTTGAAGACTGGTATTCGTCAGAAGAGATTAAACTTCATGATAGTATAGAGAAACCGTGGATATCATACCAGCTCATGTTTAAAAATGTTGTAAACAGCTTTATAAAATAAATATACTCCAAAGAATTTAATTGCTGTATGCAGCATTTTGAGCGCATGAGGTTGTGAGGCTTATTATTCTATTTACAATAGATCAATTTCCTGGCGAGGAACCGGTGTATCTCTGCAATCAGAGTACAGCACATTGGTACACTTCCCTTCATGCAAATCCATCTTGAATGTGTGAATAGATATTTCAAAGCCAGGAATCTGTTGATACGAATGCAAAAGCGGCACAACCACAATAATGTCAGGTTTGGTGAAGCAGAGTCAAGTAAAGTGATACAACCACGCTCCATGTCAGCCAAAAATCATCCAAATGAAATAGAACACACACTCAGCAGGTCACTAAGCTCTCTGAACTCATGCAGCACAAAGACAGATTCTCAGGAATATCTATCTCATATAGCGGGTCAAACCCAATCTATACATGAACTGGTATATATTTATGATTTGCCCATATTATAATTAGGTTTTAATCGCTCCTGACAAATACCAGTCTCAGTAAAATTGTGATTTTCAAATCCAAGGTACATTTTTTATTCGTATGGATTGATTCCTAGCTTAACTCTTCCATCTTCCGATGGCTGTTGCGAATATGAGTGAATATCGGTATCTATGAGACCCTCCCGATTGCACAATTGAGTTAGTAATCACTTAGTACATTTGTTCTGTGACACTTACCTCAGAGCTAGACCAAGAACAGAATAATATTGAACCATTGACCCAAAAAATATAGAATCTCCAAGGAAAATAAATTACACAAGTAAAGAAATCAACAGGAACATCCAAGTAGTTAAGTTCTTCCCTCAATTAGAGTATGTAATAAACTGAAGTACATTCATACGAAACACCAAAATGTTTGTATAGGATATATATTGAAATCTATGGAGCTTCACTATATACATCATGTTATAAGAATTTCTCTAAAACAAGTTCCATAACTAGCCATATTCCCTAGGTTGGAATACTCCAAAAATAATAATAATATCTGGTTCTTTCAGAGCACTTCATTACTGCTTTATATAATAATATTTTATGATATTATATTAATCGTTATAATCTCATTAACCAATTAGTGATCAAACCCACACATCACAGTGCACATCCCTGGCTATTTGCGGGTAGCACCAAGGGTGATTTTAGCTGGGAGCCAGGCTCCATTGGGCACCCATGAACACTTCACTAGCGCCTGTTAGCGGTGAACAATTCTCATACCTGTATAAAAACGTACACACTAGATACTCAAGCCTTCACAAAATTGAACCTGGTCCCATTTCCACTTAAATCACTATTGGGTAGCACACTGAACTATTAGTAGACATATTCATGTCCCTCGTGGAGGGGAGAGATGGCTTCCACCGTGTAGCCATATACGTAATTGATTTGCAAGACCACCTCCAATGTTATGAAGCCTGCAGTCATGTGTTCCCTTCAAGTGAATCCACTACACCACTGAATTGTCTCCCTATCAGGATTTACTACAACGATAGATATTGCTGGTCTTCTCAATAGAATGGTCAATTGAATGGGAACATAATCTACGATACCACCTCTATTGTCATAGAGTCTATTGTTTCACACAGCACCTATACAGTGCGAGTGGCCACTGACTTGTCTCCCTCTCAGGATATACTACAACCAGGAATATTGCTAGCTTCTAGAACAATCTGTTCAAATCTGCCCAATCTACAGTACCACCTCTATTTGTTTTTGTTTCCGAGCCTATTGTTATTGATCAAGCCTATTGTTTTACCAGCTGACTAAGTCTCTCCCTCAGGATATGCTACAACCAGAGTTACCACTGGCTCATTGATCATGCTGTTTGATGGGAACCCAATCAAAAATACCACCTCTGTTGTTCCCGAGCCTATTGTTATTGATCAAGTCTATTGTTTCACCAGCTGACTAGTCTCCTGTTCAGGATATGCTACAACCAGAGATATTGCTGGCTTCTTTGTCGGTCTGTTCGATGGGGACCTCCTTCACAGGCTTCACTGGTTCTTCCTTGTCCTTTCGCTGCAGGAGAACGATAAATTATTATTACATGGGGTCTTACGCAATATCCAAAGTTCAACGCGATGAGCAATGCAATATGAATACATAAGACATATGGTTGCGTAAAATAGGTTCTTCACTGAAGACTTAGAAGACTGATGAGGAGTCTAGGAGATACAATAGCAGCTTGTTCTATAGTGAAGGTGCAGCATGGCGGAATGCTTGGCCGCTGACGCGCTTGTTGGGTGGTTGAGCAGTGCAAATGAACTTGCCGGATGAGGATC
The DNA here is from genome assembly GCA_032360705.1 of Eupentacta quinquesemita. Lineage (NCBI taxonomy): Eukaryota > Metazoa > Echinodermata > Holothuroidea > Dendrochirotida > Sclerodactylidae > Eupentacta > Eupentacta quinquesemita. The sequence continues at coordinate 8,766 of JAUOBX010191776.1, forward strand.
AAAGTACATAACGCAGCTGGTAGTTGCCGATGAGTTATGAGTTGTGAAAAAAACAGCTCACTAAAAACTAGCAATTCAAGAAATTCCTGTTCACATAATTGAACCAACAAAGACAATCTTCAGGGTTGTCATGGTGAGACAACATTGAACAATGCATGATGGGATACCTTCCATATTATGCAATACTCATGGCACTCCAATGAGGTCTGAGTGTGTAATGGAACTATGATATAGGCCATCATGTTCTCTCCTACCCTGGTTAGTGCATTTCTGCAGTTGCCACACTGACACCCTACAGATTCTGGGAGCAGCAACATCTTGCAACACTGTAGTGAACAAATATACTCCCTGGCATTGTATGGGATGTCAATTGGGTTCCATGAACAGGTAAGAACACTGGACCCTTGCTATAACAGTTACAGAAGAGCATTGCATCATAGAACTAAGGCGATTCTGGGAGACTCAAGGTTCAGTCTCCAATCAGTTCATGGCATAAATGCCATCCCCTTCGATTGCTTTTTTGAATTTCCAAATGTTACTTTCTATGGGAGAATAGACATTCAGCAATATTTCTTTTTGCGGAGAGTTTTCATTGAGTGGAATATCCTCCAAGATCATGTTCCGAGGTCATGTTCTTCCGTATAAAAGTGGGGATGCCTCCAAAAATCATATCGGCTCGTTATTTAGGAACTGGGCAGGTACTGTGGTAGGGAGTGAATCCTTCAGACTAAAATGAACTAAACTAAACAAGATTCCATTTGACAACTAGACAGGTGCAGGCAGCTAAACAACCCATGTGTATATCCCTGAATAGATTATGAAATTATGAGAATATTGCTAAAATCAACAAAATTGTAACAATCTTTTAAATCATGTCAATTTGGTCTCCAGTGATCTTGAGATGACAAATAAGCTGTTCAGTTCCGAATACCAACTATAGGCCACATCCAATAGGTTTGTTCAAATCGTTCAAGGTAAGGAAAATCTAATGATTTTACCCCCGGTGACTTTGGTATGACTGCCATGTTTTTCAGGAGCAACTATATCTCACATCCACCAAAATTCCTTCCAATCCATCGAAGTTAGGAAAATTGCATGAATTCCACAGATTGGACCTCCAGTGACACCAAAATGGCTGTCCTGTTTTCCGGAATCACAAGTTCTATGGCCATCTGCGAAGTTGATAACTTCGCCGAAACCTACAAAGAGTAGGGCAGCAGTCATGCAGCAGCACCCACTCCCAAACCCATTCAAGATTCTTCTAGTATGGACATGTGAACCAAGTTTCCGACAAAGACAAATCAATCCGACAAAGAGTTGGAGAGTTGCACAGGGATAATGTTACCTCTGATGACCCAGCTTGTTGACAGCAAACACTTACCTTCTTATCTGGTTTTGATGCTGAGATCTGGAAGCCGTTATAGACCTCCCACGTCCACTCGGAGGACTTTGAAGCCAGTTCAAACTCGATGGGCGTCGCCAGTCCGAAGGTGGGCTTTGTCTCTAGCTCTGGGAGGTCATCTGGGATCTTCTGATGATATCTGAGAAAGATTCAATCAGATATTGATAATAATGACCCGCATGTTTATATAGCGCTGTCCAACGTCGTGGGCATTCTCGAAGCACTCCACATCAGTTATTACCCCGATCGTCGGAACCAGGCACGATCCCCGACAATCCCAGAGAGTAAGCAACTGCATCTATGGGGGCAGATTGAACTCAGGTTTCGCACAGGTAGCAATGGAGATAAAGCGTCTTGCCTAAGATTGCACCAGTAAAGCCAGTAGGCAATAGAGGGGGATCAAACCCACAATCATCTGATCATTACACCGGAGCTCTACCGACTGAGCCAATCCGATCCGATCAATCTCAAAGGTGACACACCCGAAGACCATGGGTAGAGCAAGGATATCAACCTGCCTGAAATGTGGGAAAGAAGAGGAAACCCCTGATCATTATGTAGGGAGATGTTCCTTTTACCACGGTATTAGGACTGAATACCTAAATGCCACAACACCACAATTTAGAATGTGGTAGAGCCATCTAATATCAACAAACCAGTTTCAAACTTGGTGCAAACTGGACGTCTTAGAGAGTATGACCTGTGAGAGCTTTTAGCTGTGGTGTTGTTTGCAATGGGCCTACAACTTGGCCTGCCCATCGTGTGAGATATATGGTCACATGTCTGATACCAACCTCCAAGGTGAAATGTCCTCTAATAGATACACCTTTCAAGGCACCATTTTAGCCTTTGCTGTGTATTGCTGAACCATCAGTCTGAAACAATCTTAAATTTGTGTTTTTCGCAGAATATTGACATGCATAGGTTGAGCCATGAATTTTTCTGGCATATCCTCCTCTGTTAATATGTTGTCACATCTCCACCAATACATCAATACAAGTGTGTTGTCTTTGCCTTATACATGTATGAATTATTACTTTTTCATTTGGAGTGGCATTAATGTAAGAGGGCAAAAATCCCCAAATTGTTTCACTATTCGAGAGCAAATACGAGGGAAGACTTTCTTCCAAGAATATAGGAGTGTTTACTTGAAGTAACCAGGATAAACATCAAGTCAATTTGGTCAACATGGTTTAGCCATTCCCAGTTTTCTTCTCCTTCAATCACAAGGTGTGAATTAGGGACATGGTCAAAATACGGACTGTCAAAACCATAGTGTGTGATCAGGAAAATAATTGAATGAAATGTGGAGGCCCTCAAAAAAGTCTACACAGTAAATACTATGTAACTTTAGCCACCAATGTTTAACGATTCACTGTTTACTCCATTAGAGAACTTCATTCAACCTAATCACAAAGTGTGTTCTATGCACATGGTCACTACACCAGATGGCGAAATCATGGTGTGTGATCACAAGAGTAATGGAAATAATAGGTATTGGTGGGGGAAATATAGCGGATTACTAGTTGTATTTTGTGCTATAAAGGATTGATTATTGGTACTATCTATACGTATTTACACATAATCTGAGTCGTCATTCTGTTCACCTGACCTTCTTCTGTTCGGCTTACCGTGTTTTTACGGCTCCTTTCTGTTTGTCTTTGGTTCCCTTTTTTAGTTCTGTTAAAGCGCTTAGAGGCTTTTGCATTAGGGGCTCCATCAAGTCATTATGATCATTGATATATACACCAGACGTGTATCCAGGATTCTCCAGCACTGGGGGCGCGAGGTGACTATCTAAGCGGAGCGCAGCGTACA
>JAUOBX010191998.1:0-11983 GCA_032360705.1 Eupentacta quinquesemita
GACGCTCATTTCGAGTGTGACATAATCCATTATACCATTAAAATATTTCATTCGGGCATATTCATCAAACATCGGACATAGATAGGACCATGTAATGGGCCTACACAGTTTAGTGTGTGGTCCTGGATCGTTAGGACCACGGAACTATAACTGTGCAGAACTGTTAATTTTTTGGAGTTTAATCGAATATTCCTAGTATATATGATTGATGATTTTTGTCGGGTGTGACCCTAATCCATTATATCATGAAAATATTTAATTCGGGTATAATTAATAAACATCGAACACACATACCGGTAGGACTATGCAATACAGTTCAGTATGTGGTCCTAAATTGTTTGGACCATGAACCTATAATTGTGTAGAACTGGTAATTTCTCGAAGTTTAATTGGATGGTCCTAGTAAAATATGATCGAGGATTATTGTTAGTGTGACCCTAATCCATTATATCATGAAAATATTTAATTCGGGCATACTCATTAAAGCTCTAACACAGATAGGTCCATGCAATAGGCCTATACAGTTCGGTGTGTGGTCCTAAATCATTAGGACCACGCTACTAAAATTCGGTGCAGAACTGTTAATTTCTCGAAGGGTAATTGAATGTTCCTATTAAAATATGATTGTTGATCACTGTAAGTGTGACATACCGGTAGTCAACTAAACCATGAAACATTTTTTTCGGGTATAATTGTCAAACATCGAACACACATGGGACTATGCGATAGCCTACAGTTTAGTGTGTGGTCCTGAACGTTAGGACCATGCAACTATACTGGAGAACTAGTAATTCCTCGAAGTCCAATTGAATGTTCCTATTAAAATATGATGGATGATCATTATCAGTGTGACCTTATCCATTATACCATAGGACTTCGCAATATAGTTTAGGGTGTGGTCCTGATTGTTAAGACCATGAAGCTTTTACCCATTGTTGGCCTCTTGTTTAGGAACACCTGAATACCACATTTCTGAGGAATATTTTGATGAATCACATTAACACATTGTTCTTTTTCAGTGTTGGTGCTTCTGAGTTACATAACAATACATGAGTGTATGTGTACACTGTACTACCCAGTGCTTCTGAGTTACATAACAATACATGAGTGTATGTGTACACTGTACTACCCAGGAGTGAAACACTGAAATGTTCAGTGTTTGAACAGCGAAAATGTTCACAACTTGGCCAGCAGACGACTGTGCGACTTTAACACGCCGTGCACCGGCTGCACTGTTAGTACTGAAAATACATATCCACACACTGTATACGTATGCAACGCGTTTGCACGAACATATGGAGATTAGAAGATATGGAAATTATCAAGCAACACGGATCATGGTCGTCGTCGTCGTTTCGGGACTGTTAAATACCTGCTTGGAATTGGCGCCCTGTTTTAACGGCCAATTCTGAATAGATGTCTATGATCGATAAGTGGATTTCTTTTCATAATGGAATCCGGAACATAGATCGACTGGAGTCCCTAGACTACATATCCGAAATATCTGAAACATGTGTAATATTCACAAATTTTGCCGGATGGAATTATATTAGCTCTGTGTTCATGCGGTATTATGTCAGAAACTGCACATTTTGCATCATCCACTTTTCAATTAATCAATGGACCACAGTGGCTGTAATCTGAGAGAATACAACCGATTTGATTGTTAGTGTATCTCCGTGCTATGAATAATGAATAAATACTTTAAAAGACATACTACATTTGCTGAGAGATATGCAAAATTTGATCTATAATTTTGTCACTCTGGTTTTCCGTCTGTCCGAACGGAATAATATTTATTCAGTGTCGAACCAATATAATCTGGAAACACGTCTATGTTGGACACCCAACACAATTACGATGACGAGCCTGCAGGCCTGTATATTGCGCTTCCACTTTCTTCAATTCTGCAGTATTATTCAAACTCGCATAGGGGACAAGAGTGTGATCATCAGTGTGATGAGTGTGATCATCATCAAGAGGAGAAGAGGAGATCATTAGCTTTACCCGAATCATCATGACAATTGTAATTTGTATCAGTCGAGCAGATCCGCGTTTTCTACTCCGAACGGTACGGTACTATTAATTTGGCAAATAGTGGCAACACCTACAGTACGCACGACTGCATGGATCATGGACCGAAATTACATCGATTGCTTATTTTTCAACTCTAGACTATTCTCTAGTCTTTAAATTGAATATCGCGCGCATGTTGGACTTGGAATGCGTTCCCTTTCGAACCTGGAAATCACGTGCCGATGTACCGCGGCCAATATATCTGTTGAGTTCAAAATTCATACGTGAACTTCATGCTCAGGACATTTACCCAGAGGCGAGCCAGGGGCTAGCGAAGTTTCTGTGTAGGCCCACTGCTGAGTACAAACTACAGACAGACAGTAGCCTAGCCTGCCATTGTACTATTAATAAATATTCGTACTGTACTCTGTATAGCCTATCTGGGGGACTGCATCAACACGTTTTGAGGCTACTAAGTACTAACTTCGGCTACTACTAGTGGCCTACTTATTCTACGGACACGGCTGCTACTTGGTCTTGGCTACAGTAGTTATCTGCACAGTGCATGTACGGTAGCCTAGTTCAACTTTTAAATATGGCACCCGTGCAGCGTGTCAGAGGGGACACAAAATCAGATTCTGTTGATCAAGAAGCAAATAATGATATCATAAACCCTGGTGGTAGTAGTACTAGTACTAGCAATGCCTGTCAAGGGAATAAACCAGTATCTGGATCTGGCATACAGAAGAAGGTATCAAGGACTACCGCATGGCGCTTGAAGAAAAAGCTTCTGCGTGCAAGCATCGACAAAGATTTGTCCACGCTAATGGATTTTCCGATGGAACATAGGCCTATGCCACTAATGAATATGAGTATCACAACTCCAAGCATGGATTTAGCCTCCGCACAACACAGTGATTGTTCTGAATCTAGTCGAACCACCGATGATCAAACGAACAGCACAGCCCAGCCTAGATGCCCTCCACTGCAAATTGAGAATGATGATAACCAACTTGGAACAAGGTAAGGCTACTAGTTGTAAGGACATACAAATTTTCAGTTTGGAGAGGGGCGGGTTGCTGGAGCCCGGATCAGGAAGCCTTGGCCCAATTCTGCTTCTGCTTGATACTGTGCAAAGTGGAAACACCTCCAAATGGCGGTTATCACGCACAGGCCAGTGTGGAAGAATGGCAACTAAACCTTGAAGTGTGCCTTTGTTATCAATTGCTGTAGATCAATTTCAGCTAATTTGGATTGACATGTCCAACTCCAAGTGGGCCAATGTCCCAAGTCTAAGGTCACAGTAAGGTGGTTCCATGCATTACCTATTCTGGAAATGACATGATTGATCAGTGTTCACGCTAAGCAGCGGGATTCGGTAGTACTACTAATGCTCAACTGTCATTCACTAACGCATAAAGCTAGTACAACATCATTTTATACAAGAAGTTCAAATTTATGTTCATGTCCAGTTCGTACGCGATCTCTGAACCGTCTTGAATTGTCACAAATCTCACAATTCCCCCTCAAAATTTAAGATTCCCCCCCAACAAATCTCGGAGGGGGGGAATTTCCCCCCGGAATCGTGATCCTAGCGTAAACACTGTGAACACTTAGCAGCAAATGAGGCAAGGAATCACACCACAATCAATCAGAACCCAACTGTTTAAAATAACTTATCTTTAAGTATATCTTATGCAGCGCCATTGAATACTCCATATTGGCGCTATAACTTAATGTATTATCATTATTATTATCACCGAGTCACTACCGATGTCACAATGTGAATTTTTTCAATTGTATTTGGTTTGTATTCTTACTTTGTGACTTTCTCAGTTTGACAAAGTTTCATGCTAAACGGATATTGCTGTTATAAATGTTTATTGCAGAGCTACAGTAGTACTAGTAGAATGCAGACATGGTTGTTCTTGTTCATTTTATGTTGGCCCATGTCTGTTCTTGTCATGTCATGTATATAGTGACGAGTGTATGACCATTATCTAGATTTAATTCTGTTTTTTGTATTCTCTTTGTTTTCGCAGTGAACTGAAATCACTTAATCAACAGATGGGAGCCAGTACTGAGATTGAACCAGGATTCAATGATTCCGAGGATGGAAACGATAGCGAATCATCTCATCTACATGTAACCTCTGACAGGTATGTACTGTACTGTATTCTTGACCTTAGTATGAAATTGGCTGTCACTTGACGCTTTATCCTCAACCTTTACCAGTACTGTATAATCCTGTACTTCTGAAGTTTCTTGATGAATTAGTGTTAGTTATCCATCGAGCCAATCAGCACGTTTCTAACTAAATCTGGGATCATAGATTGTAATTGGAAACTGGGTTCACTTGAGAATGTACAGTATAGGCTACGCTACGATAGTAGTAGTACCCAGTGTTTGCACTAAGTTGCGAGATTCGCGCGAGAAGAATCCTGTGGATATGTGCAGAAAATTCCTGCACAAATGCTCACAGCAGAAATCCCGGAAGTACTGTAGTCAGTGTAGTCGTATAGTTCACAATATAAATTTTGGCATCAATCGCGATCTTGCAGAGGCACGATGTTTGCAGAATTGTGCAAAATAAGGAACACTCTAATGCTCATTTGCTAATGCATAAGACTAGTACAACTACAACATAATTTTATGTGAAATAAGTTCAAATTTAGGTTCAATTTCAGTATGTACGTGATCTCGGAACCTTCTCAACGCGTGAAATTCCCCCCCCCCCCGGAAATAATACAAAAACTCTCAAACGCTTTATTCGATTGATCAGAAACTTGATGGGTGTTCGAAAGTGGGACAGCTGCCCTCTATTTCACAGGTTTCATGGGAAAATATCGTGTTTGTCAGAATTTACAAAGTCGTGGGTGTGGACTACCTCTGGTGCCAAAAAACATGACGGCCCTTTCAAGGTCAAACTTGATTCATGCGTGATTCACACGTTTTTTCTCAACTTAGTCGGATTTTGATCAAATTTGGTGGGTCACGGTGTGGCAGGGGTAGCGGTGGCTCTCAAAAGGAAGGGGTCTGCTACTGCAATTTCATCACAATAATGGACCAACTGCCAAGATTTACAGTGAATGTAGTGCAATTATCATGAATTTTGGACCCCTTTGGTGTGTTTAAGGGGTCCAAACTTCCAAGAAAGGGGTCATGGACCCTCAGACCCCTTAAACCGCAACCCCTGCGGTGTGGACTACAGTTTACATACAGTTGGTGCTGAAAAACATGACGGTTTTCAAGGTCATTGGAGGTCTAATATGCGATTGTCCTACTGTAATTTTGTCGGATTGGAACGCAGCCTGGTGGATGTTTTTCTTGGGAGGAAATTACCCTTAAAAAAATAATAATGTTTTTCTTGGGAGGAAATTACCCTCCAAAAAATAATCCTCAGTGCTAACAGTGTTACAGCGTTGCTCAAACTGCTCTAGTCTAATGTTTTTGATGTTCTGTCTCATATTTTCTCCTCAAGTGAACCGGATCAGCAGAAGGACAAGGGTCAAAAGGCAGCCATCATCAATGGTGGTGAATCCAAGGATTCTGAAACCAGTGGGATCATCGATGACAACTTCGGGTTACCCGATTTCAACTGTCTGAGGTAGGTTTTGCTTATAAAATAGGAGCTGTTACAAATCAACAGTCATGCTATAACCTCCAGAAGAACCAAGGGAACTTGAGTGATTTCACTGTCTGGATGCACAAACAGTGTTCTCAGTCGGATAATTATCCGGATAATTACCCAGTTAATTGTCCGTTGATTAACTAAACATGATTCACCAGTGGTAGAATTGGTTAATTATGATTTTTCATTTGAAATGGCTACTTTATCTTCCAAACCAGATAATTGTGAAATCTTTACAAATTGGTAGTGGTAGGCCTGCCCAGACTACATCATTTTTTGGTCCTTAGTCTGTGACTTGGACTCTTGGCCCAATCGTGTCAGACTTGATATAGTGGAACTGGTACAAACAATAACAAGCAGTATGCCTAGTGATATCAATGAAAACTATCTCGCTCAGTTGTTCTTTGCTTTCGGGGAATCCAGCCTCAGAATCGGCCGGTGGATGGTATTTGAGTGAAATTATTCTCAAATATCCACGGACTTTGTTCGATGCATTTGTCAAAATGTTATACATCATGGGTAGTGGGTACTACTGTCAGTGGCGTAGCTAATTGGAGGCCTGGGGGGCCGAGGCCCCTCCCATGAAATCTGCTGGCCCCCCCCATTGCCCCCCCCACTGGAGATTGGGACGTAAAAAATAAATACCCCGGTTTTGAAAGAACAAAAACTGACAAATTGTGTTACTGAGGTGGTCTCATTTTTATTAAGTGTCTGAGTTAAATGCACAAGAAAATTCCGCGCTATGCGCGCATTCCCTGTTTTGGCATTGTCAAACCATCAAAAATGGTTGGGGAGTATTTCTCCAATTGAGTCCTAAATTCCATGCTCCTTCCGATCATAATCCACCAATTAAACGGATAATTAAGGTTAATTTTCCAGATAATTTACCGGTAAATAGAGAACACTGTCAGCACAAATTCCTTTCTGAAAAATAACACATGAAGGACATTATTGTCTCTCTCATGAAAACTCACAGGGAGGGACTTCCCTCCTATCTGTAGAATGGAGAGTTTAGCACCAACACTGGTGTTTAGGCAATATGGAGGATGCTATTAGGGGGATATGCCATCAGAAATACATGTGCCCAGAAACAGTACTGGGCCGAGGGGAAACTCTGGCCCAGATCAAAGTGAATGTCAATACCGTATAACATTGTACTGCACATTGGCAGAGATGACAAAACCTGGGGGCCTACCCGGCCATTGTAAGAGAGAATGTCCAAGCAAAATGGCTTATACTGTATACACTGTCAGTAAATTGTGTGTGTTATTTTTTTTTCCTCTTGTGCAGTGCCCCACAAAAACACCCTCCAGCACTCTGACCTAAACCCCATCCTTCTACCTACCATCACTCCAGCAAACTAACAAAGCCCCTGAATATTGCAGAGTTTGTGGAGGATTGCTCTTGGCAGTGACCATATTATTGAAATTTAGCCGTCATCGATTTGATGTTGTTTAGATGGACATTGGATGATTCGACATATAGATACAAACAGCATTGCTGCCCTTGTTGCAGTAATCCATTGTGCTCTTTTATGCACTGTACATCCAGGCCCCACCTGAAATATGTTATTTGTGATGTAGACAGTAGGCCTCCTGCAGTACATGTATGTGCAGTTTCTGGGTACAAAACTACAAATATTGGAAGTACGCTTTGGTTACAATAATCTTAATTTTAGTGATCGCAGTTCGACCTTAATCTTGGTGCATCTATGTTTATACCCGAGACAGTACTGTGTTACTGCTGCCCTGCATCATGCTGGTGGCATAGAGTGTCCAATATACATGAAACTTGTGCTTTATAGAAACTTTGCATTCTATAGCTTTTGTTCTCTGCTTAGTCAGCTCTAAAAGAGTATGAACAACAATTTACAAGTTGTCCATGGAAGATCATATTGCATATATTGCAACGTGGCATGTCTCCTATACTTGGCAATGCACGTTGCGCAAACTATGAAGTTATTCACACTAATTCCATGACAGAACATTGTGTAAATATCAGGTTTGAAATTTGTATGGGAAGATTTTGGTATTCAGTTTATTATAACTTCCTCTTCACTAAGGTCTCACAAGAACAGCTTACATTCCTATTCAGGGAGTGTACAGTGGGCCAACGTGTCGTAGTCGGCTGTGTGCAGTGTGTACATGTACATTGTACATAGAGTATAGACTGACTACTCGCAGACTGCTATTGCAGTAGTCCTAGTACAGTATGTTTACATACATGTCAAAGCATGCACTGTCAAAGCAAGACCATACATTAATTCCCATTTTTATTTTTCCCGCAGTGACTCAGATGAGGATTTCTTCGAGGTGGATGGTATGGAAACTGACAGCACATCAGACGAGTGGTTTGATGCCTATGATCTGGACGAGATCGAGTACACTAGTGAAGAGTGGTTCGACTGCAGGAGTTCTTTGAATGATAAGAAGGACACTGACTTTGAAGAGGATGCGCCTCTTTTTGAGGGGGCCCCTGTGACTCTCGGGGAGAGTATGCTTCTCCTGCTGCTGTATGTCACTCGCCACAGCCTTACTGGTGTAGCCTTGGTAGACCTACTAACTTTAGTGTCTCTACATTGCCTCACCCCCAATCTGTGTGTGACTAGTCTCTACATGTTCAGGAAATTCTTTGGACAATTGAAGAGCCCTGTTAGAGTCCACAAGTTCTGCAGTTTCTGTCAATACCTACTGACTTGTAAGGTTGGGGGCGATCTATCAAAGTGCCCCATTTGTGCAAAAGATGTTGCGTGCGATGGAGGATTGTCATACTTCATAGAAATCCCCATAATACAGCAATTGGCAACACTGCTGGGTAGGAAAGATTTCTACAATAATCTCCAGCATCGGTTCGAAAGGAAGAAACAGAGCAATGATAACATTGAAGACATATATGATGGTCTTCAATACCAGAAACACTTCAAGCCAGGACAGTTCTTAGCTGACAAGAACAATATCTCATTTATGTGGTATACTGATGGATGCCCACTATTCAAGTCTTCCAAAAGGAGTCTCTGGCCTTTATTCTTCGCTATTAATGAGCTGCCATACAAAAAACGGTTTCTCAAAGAGAATTTACTTTATGCAGGGTTGTGGGTGGGTGGCAAACCTGCAATGGCCACATTTTTGAAGCCCTTTCATGACTCACTTGCACAGTTACAACAAGGCATACTTTTCAAGATTGCCTCACAGCAGCAGGAAGTAGAAGTAAAGGCAATGGTTTTGTGTGGAACTTGCGACCTTCCCGCTCGATGTATTGTGCTGAACATGACCCAATTCAATGGTGCCCATGGTTGTACATACTGCTTGCAGAAAGGAAATTCCACACAGGCTGACCGAGGCTCTACATGGACTTACCCATTCATGATGGCTGACCCATGTGGTCCTAAGAGAACACACAAAAGTTTAGTTAGTGATGGAATTGAGGCAAGTCAATCTAACTCTAAAGCTGTTCGTGGTGTTAAAGGTCAAACGTTTATGAGTTTCACAGGAATTGATCTTGTTAATGGAACTGCTGTGGACTACATGCATACAGTGCTCCTAGGAGTTATGAAGAAATTGATGCATCTCTGGTTCGATACCAAACATTCCAGACGATTGTTTTCTCTGTCTAAGTCCCTGCCTACTGTTGATGAGCGTTTGCTCCGTATCAAGCCTCCTCACTTCATTTCGAGAGTCCCAAGGAGCATCAAAGAGCACCTTGCTTACTGGAAGGCTTCAGAATATAGGTCTTGGCTGTTCTACTATTCCCTTCCAGTATTATCAGATTTGATGGATTCACTCTATTTAAACCATTATGTATTATTTGTTGAAGCAATTGTAATCCTGAATGGTACCTCCATCACCGTTGATGATGTAAGGTACTGTGAGGGACTTCTATACCAATTCTGTGGTCTGTTTGGCACATTATATGGTGACCGATACATGACTGCGGTCGTACATTCAGTCGTGCATCTAGCAGATGTAGTGAGGAATCTTGGACCATTGTGGGTTTATTCTTGTTTTGCATTCGAGGACGCAAACGGCAAACTCCTGAATATGGTGAAAGGAACTCAGGCCCCTGATTTACAGATTGCTTCTAATCTATGCAGGATGTTGAAAATACCAGAACTTCTTCAGAATACAAATCAGCGAGAAACTTTCCTTGAATTTGTTCATAAACTGACAGCAAAAAAACAAGTTGCCTCGAATATGACATTTATCAATGCCTCATTATCTGTAGTGGGAGCTATGCATAGACTTGTCCTTGATGGGGCCCTTCTACAACTTGTAGCCCGATGCATTGGTTCATCACCTGAAGTCAGTCATAAGTTTCACCGCCTCTTTCTTAGAAATGTTTTGTATCAGTCTTCTAGTTACACATATGTGAGTAAAAGAAACTCATATACAGTTAGCTATGTCAAGGATGGATCTCTCATGTTCGGTCAAATTAATTACTTCTTGAAATGTAAACATGTTTGTGACTGTGTGGACTTGTGTAAATGTGTTGGAAATTTTGTTGCAGTGTTACACTACTTGCCAACTATGTCACATAAGAATATAGAGACATCAACGTCTTCTGCGGTGAGACTCGACCACATAGCTGCAGTATCACTATGTTCTGACACTCTTCATGTTATAAGAGTAGAAGATATCGTGGATCTGTGTGTTTTTGTGAAATGCAGGAACACTACAGAAGCATATGTTATCAAGATGCCTAACAGGTGTGAGAGTGACTAGCTTGGATAATAACAGTGGGAGGAACATCCTGCTTTAAAACAACATTTCACTTTCATACTAAGAATATACAATGTACTGCGATATTGAATCATCTTGTTATCATCTGAGTTTTCCTGTTAGCACTAAATAAACTTCATATACATTGTCATACCCTGTATAAATATATTGATTGGCAGGTTGCCATTTGTGTGTAGGACTCTGGGTATTAGGAAGCCCCCTCCCTCTTGTGTATAGGGGGTGTATTGTGGGGAAATACAGGTTTTTGCTTCCTGATGTCAATTTGTTAGAAAATATGCTCAGCGGCCTCAATCAGCACCTCTGTAAAAAGTCCAGTATAGCATACAATTCTTAAAGTTGTGAATTTTCTGCAACGAAAAATTGCTAAGTTCAAATCTGCACGCTCTAGTGACATCCTCAAGCGTGCATTTCAGGAAGCCACTCCTCAGAGCATGCAGAATAGTTCTCAGATAGTTCCTATGCGTGCAGACTGCGTGCGATATAGGACACAATTCATTGCATGCTGCAATGATGTCATATTCAAGCGTGCATCTTTTGGAATGCATGCTTTGGAGCATGCAATCATCTACCTTCTTGAATGCAGACTGCGTGCAGGGAAAACATGGTTATGAATTGAGCGTGCAACTATGGTTGGAGCGTGCAGGAGGAGTGCCTGGAGCGTGCAGATAAAGTGTCTAGAGCATGCAGCAAGAATGCAAGTTGGGTTGCATGCTCCCTGCATTCTCCCGGCACGCTCCCTGCATTCTCATGACACGCCAGGATTTGTGTAAGGGAAGCTCCACGACTAACCTGCTAACTACGTACACTGCTTCTCAGTCCATTCCTCTTTGGCATCATGTCTTTCTGATCTCTCTATTCAGCTGACTGCATTGCATACGTGCTTCCTCACCCTTCCGCTTCTTCCCCCTCAACTCTATATATTCTGTCACATAATTCGAGAATGTTGTCAGTGATCCAGGGCTGGACTTTTTCCGTCGCCTCCCAAAGACTGTTTCAGCCGTTGAAAGTAGGACATCGGTGATGTTGTTGGCAAGAGAAACCACGTCTCCGTCAAGCAAGTTGAGGGCAGCAATTTTCCTTCCGGCTTGGGCTTGGAAGACTTCTGCGACATCAGGGTTCCCGAGGTCGTAACGGATGCGGGGACTCTTTGGGCCACGTTTACAAGAAGGTCATGGTCACTGACGATGGCAGCGCCAGGGAAGATCCTTGTTTTGGCTTCGATGGCTTCTATATTACCAAAACTAATGAACCGTTTACAACTATTTGAAGTAATATTTTCCTTATTCTTCGCGTTATTTCACAAGGGTCACGTGCAGATACGGCAAGAATGATCCATGAAGCACATTGTGTAAATGGTAGCATGAGACCTAATATCTGCGGCAAGGCCGATGGACTTTTATTTTACGCACAGGCCCTCAACTTTGACTGCGGATCAACACTTGTTTGAGTAGTTCGGGCCTCCAGTGTTTAGCCCGCAAACTCGCAAAGGTCCGTCCCATGTTGACACCTGACAGTGCCATGCAAGCTACAATCCCCGCCAAAACTGTTGGAACAGTACAGGCATATAACGGCCATTAGCATTACCTCCCGTTCAGCTAGG
>JAUOBX010192109.1:0-18155 GCA_032360705.1 Eupentacta quinquesemita
TGTTTTTTAGTGTAGACCGGGAGCCATTTTAGGGTCGAACATAGAACATTGTGAAAATTCAATATTTTGGCACATTTTAGCTTGTTAACATGATAACCTAACCACACCTGGATGAATCAAGCTCATGCTTGACATGTTGGTTCCTCATAATGAGAGCGTCCTCCCCTATCATTTTCTTCTTCGTCGTCCTTAAATAACGTATGGCGATCTCAACAGAACATTAATGTCAGGTAAACGGTAAACAGAGGTAAATGTCTGAGAATCTTGTTAACAGCAAATGTCCAGATTGCTCAGTCCCACTGGGCTGAAATGTGGTATGTAGCTTTGTTATGGGGAGTACAGTAACCCTCGGGCCATTTGGGGGCAAAACATAGACTATTGTGAAGAATCCATATTTAGGCAAATGTTAGCTTGTTAACACGATAACTCATTCACACCTGGAAGAATCAAGTTCATACATGGTAAGTTAGTTCCTCATAAAGAGAACATGATCCCCATTAATTTGGTGTCAGGTCAAAGGTCAACGAAAGTCCTAAAATTTCGTTATCAGCTGACGTCCAGAATGCTCGGTTCGACCTAGGCTGAAATGTGGTATGTAGCTTCGTTATGGAGGGAACAGGTACCCAGTTGTTTTTCATGTAGACCGGAGGAAATGTTGGGGCAAAATACTTTTGTTAAAAATATATATTTTAGCACATTTTAGCTTGTTAACACGACAAATCGACACCACACGGATGGTTCAACGCATACTCGTTGATTACCCATTGTGAGTACATGATCCCCATTGTTTTTTGTCAGATATTTTGAGGTTGACAGTGGTCATATTCTGGAGATCTCGTTAGCAGCATGTAGGTAATTCTTGATCTGGTATGGCTGACATTTGGTATGTAGGTTTCTCATGGGGTGTACAGTACCTCTATTGTTTTTAGTGTAGACTGGAGTTTTTTTCGGGAAGGCCTAGAAAATTGTGAATAGTTGAAGGGATCATGAACATATGAGGCTCATCCTTCTTATGTAGTTTCCCCATGATAAGTACATGATCCTTATTGTTTCAGGGTAAGGCCAGGAGTTACCTGAAGTGAACGGATGTCAATGTCTGAAATTATTGGCACCATACGTCCGGAATGATTGGTCTGATCGGGCAATTACAAAAACCATATTGTGTTGTGGGTTCGCCATAAGATGAAGTACATGGTCTCCATTGTTGATGTTGTCAGAGTGGAATTCAGCCAAGAAATCACCAAACCTCTTACTGCACGTGTCTGGTTCAGCGATGAAAAAATGATCAGACTACGAGAGTGCTAGCAGCAATTTTCCACATTTTGAACGTTATGTTCAGACACTTGCAAGTTTTGATCGAAAAATCAGCCTCGGCAATCGAACTATGCAGCAACCTATAAAGTTACAGATATATCTAATTTGGGACAATTTCCAAGAGTTCAAATGCTACATGGCGAAATATGGCGACAGCACATACTCATCACGTAGTGTCTAAGAGGTAAAATACAGTACATTTCTTATTTTCAGTTGCCTCTTAACGTGGACCCAGGCCTATTCCTCAACACCTTGAGACTGTGAAAGATATACACTTAGTGAGACATTCAGCACAGAAATGTCAAATACTGTCAACGAGGTTCACAACGTGAACGTAGTTACACACGTGTGTTTTCAACTGCGTATATACATCCAGAGTACGTACTGAAATCTTGATCCAACGATAGTAACAAACATCAGGCAAGTTGTCTGGATAATCTGTTCCGTCCGAGTTGGAACAGTCTGTAATTTAATTAGGCCAACGCTTCTAATATGAATACCCCCGGCCACTATCCCATTCGCCGTCTCCTCTCTCAACGTCCATTGCGTACCCAGCAGTCTGCGGGTGAACTTAGCTCCCCCACTGACCTCCTCCGGAAACAGCACTAGGTTGGTAACACACTTCTAATAGATTCCAACGAATCCGCCGAATACGTATTCAACCATGAGATTTTTGTCCATACTGGTGTAACATACTACGGACCATATGTTCAGTTTCGTCCTTAAATCGTCGACCAAGAAAAGATGTTATCGATCTTTTTGACAGTCAATTTTACTTTGCAGCAGTCCGTGCATATGAGGGGTCAATAGTTTTCAAATAGCGCCATCCTCATACCTGTTCATTGAGTAACTAAACGCTTTTTCGACCATTATGTATTCCTATTCTATTCGCATTTATCAGCTGGATATGCTATTAACATATACCTAATGTTTAGCAATTAGAACTGTGTTATATTTTTTTGTTTATCAGTCACAATCGTTATAAAAGTGGAATAAAAATGGTATGGACTCGTGTACAGAACCATTTTTAGCTCACCCTAGCCATATGGCTAGGTGAGTTATTGTGATCATGCAGGTCTATCTATCTATCTGTTTACAATTGACTTTGCATCGCTACTCCTCCTACAACCTTCTATGTATAACTATGAGACTTGGTGACAATGATTACCAAGTTATGGGCCATCAGGGATGTTCAGGAATTTTGGGCTTGAGGCCTGGTGTGGGCCCTGGTGCCCATGCAAATTTCTAGCCCAAGGCCCAGTGTGGGACCCAGGGCCCTACATTTGAAATCACGGTCAGAATGATGCCCTCATAACCGTACCTTTGGGGTGTTCAGGGCCCTATTTAACAAAATATCACACAATGGTGCTTGAAATGCATCTTCTCCCACAAGTTTCAATTGATTTTCTCTGAAGTTACATGAAATTATACTTAGGTAGAGGGCCATTTGGGGTGTTCAGGAATTTTGGGGTAAGGGCCCGGTTTCGACCCTAGGGCCCATTTTATGAAATACCGCGAAATCTTGTATCTCCTACAAATTTTGTTGCACAGTGCTGATGTTGAGGAATGTTTGGCTTGAGGCCTGGTGTGGGCCCTGGTGCCCATGCAAATTTCTGGCCCAAGGACCAGTGTGGGACCCAGGGCCCTTCATTTAAAATCACGGTCAGAATGATGCCTCTATAACCGTACCTTTGGGGTGTTCAGAATTTGTTGGTCCAAGGTCCCAAATGCCATCATGATATCAATGCAACCTCAATCAGTCACTTCTCATCAGATTGCAGGACTAGTGAAACAAATCTACACGTACCAGGTGAGCTACTGTGCCATTGGCACTATTGTTCGTTATTTGTGTCTTTTCATTCTCTAATTTGACCTCATTACAGAGAGCAATGCGCTTTATTGTGATCCTACTCATGAGGTTGAGCTCAAGGAATCACTGATATTTCAGTGTTCCATAAGTGGAGACCACGCGTCCATCTACTGGTTCCGGGGAACAGACACCACGGTTGTCCCGCTCATCTGGCTGGATGATGATGTCGATGGGAAGGGGTACGGCGAATATAACATGACAGACGATGGAGCACTTGTGATCAACTCTGCGAGTTTACACCATGAAGGTATCTACACCATCTGGGTCTACTTCCAAGATGGATCGCATGAGACAGCGGAAACCAATGTTCTGGTTACAAGTAAGCGACTTCCAGTACTCAATTCAACTGAGATAGTCAATAATTGATTAGCGACCATCCAATACCTTCTCTATTATTGAAGTCGAATTCAGAATCACCTGTTGTTGCCTACATGATTCACCTGTCAGTCAGTGCGTGAACTAACTGATCGTAAATGTTGGTTCTGTACAAAAATGAAGTAATTTGTCTTGTAAGTTGCCCAGTCAAATTTTCGTTATGTTAGTTTCTCACATTACTTTGCTGATTAGGTCAGGTCAACTATCCCATTGAGGCTATGAAACAATATAATATGACACCATCTGGGTCTTCTTTGAAAATAGATCGTATACGACGGCGAGAAGTAAGTTTTAAAAGTCAGCGAATTCGAGTATACTGACTTTAACAGCCATTGACTTTCAATTCCCACAAAGTAACGTTTCGAAATAGAGATGATGCCATAGGTAATTTCCAGCCTATCAGCAAACTTGGAACTGGATTCAAGTCCAATACAACATTTTTAAATGTTAGATAGTGAAATCCAATGTGATCCTAGACTGAACTACTACTCTTCGTATCACAAACAATACATAAGTTCATCAGTCAGATATTACAATGCAATTGCGAGCGATGACAGCTATTCAACGGCAGATTAGGAGTGTAGCTCGAAGAAGGGCCGGGCGAGTTGACGTCCGCTCACATAAGGGATTCAGCGACAGGTGATAATGAGTACTGCCCTAGCCAACGTGCACATTCAATAATGTACATCATATATGGTTTATATTGTATGATATATCGTCATGGTCATTCCGTTCTTGCACGAAGACCGGAATGAAATGACGAAATACATGGCAGTCTGGAATGATTTGCCAACCCCCCCTGGCAGCCGGGCTTGGAACAAACTATTTTAGCTAAAGAATGGAGACAACAAGACGGCGTTTGTTGAGCGTGTTAATTAGACGGCGGGTATCCATAGGTTAGAGATTAACAATATGCTAAAGAGTTTCATATATACTGGTAATTTGAAGGCAGAAACGTGAGGAGCGTTATTCTAGCAAATTTCAGTCGATCCACTTGGATGAACCTTAATGATGAGTACATGAAACCTATTGTTTTGGGGCTGGGTCAATGGTTATCTGAGGTCAATCAATATTATTTGGAAAACTGATAACATGATATGTCTAGATTGATCAGTCAAATTAAATCGGTGTTCGGTTTGTTGCTTCCTTATGAGCAGTACGAGAACCGTATTTTACGTGAAGGATAGGGGTATGTAAGTTGATGTGTGAGTTCCTCATAATGAGGACATGAACCTTGTTTCTGGATCATCAATGTAGTCAAGGAATCACTAGGTTATCATGTTGTTGTTTCAGTTGTACCTGATCCAGCTTGTCCAACCTTCAACGCACTGTGCAATGCAACATGCCCGAGCAGTTGTTTCGTCAAAGTTTCAAAGGATGGTGAGATCATGTGTTTCATCAATTGGTCTCGACCGAAGACAACTATTGGCTGGAACATAACGGACCGATCAGGAATCAGTTTTACAGTACACGAGGCGGAGTTCGTCTATAATCCAGATAGCGACACGTGGAATACTACACTAAAGCTGGTTTACACTCTGGACGACAGTGCTGGAAGAGCGACAATCAAATGTGTTGCTCTCGAGAAAAAGAAATGGGATACTTCTGGAACGACCATGGAACTTTACTACGCTATTGGACGAGGTGAATGCAGTCTCTATTCTTATTACACTGACTAATTTCATTTAGTGATGAAGTAGGATTATACTTGTTAGCCTTACTGCGGCCTGCAATTCATGTAAAAATCCTCAATCCATATCTAATTGGATTAGCAATATGATATGATATCATATCATATTAGCAGTTAAAATCATCTTCTATGCTGTACGAACTACGGCTGACAGGGATCGAGCCCTCATTGACATATTCGCATAGTTAATCGACTCCGACACCTACTCTGAGAAAGCGATAAGTGGTTACAACCGACGTTGGGTGTTGTATTTTCTGTTATACGTCTTCGAATTAGCTATTTTGAAAACAACTCTTACAGTAGCGTGGGCACTCGTCGATCTCTACGTGAACTGCCAGAACATGTGAGGAGACTCAGTAGGCTGATAAGGGGTAAGTACAGTGTTTTGCTAAATGGGAGAATGTCTGCAATGCCCAACGTATACTCAGCCATAAATGGGTATGTTTATTTTATGTTATATATCGTACGTATAGTACGTCCCCAATGTAATACCAGAGCGAGTCTTGAGAGACGTTCTTGCGAGATTTGATAGTGTGAGCACACTTTGGGCCATGCGTCGACTAAGCGAACACACGAGGAAACTTACTAGACTGATCAAATGTTCCACTGAAAGTCACAATGAGAGTGACTGCTATGCTGATTCCCACTCAGCCATGAATTACTATATGTTTACATTAACTTCACATGCTCTGATTCTTTGTTTCATCTTCTTAGATGAACCTACCGCGTCTCCGACTCCACAAGAAGTAGACACAGGCTTTACAATGATAATAGTCATCGTAGTTCTGATCATCGTGGTGATAACTGTTATTGTTTTACTCTGCTGTATGGTTCGCCGGCGTCAACGGAAATCTAGGAAAGGTATGTCATCAATTTAATTGGTATAGTAATACTTTTGATTAGTGGCTGGATTACCGAATGCGAAAGGCATTCCCGTGATTGTTTGATAGAAGTATGTTTGCAACACCTAAACAGACATGTGTTTTGCAGTATTCGTGAAACAATATATGAATGACATATTTTATCATCACGTAACACATGTTTCTTAAACGAGTGACTCCATTTTGGAAATGTTGTCTATGTTTTTGTGGCGGGTGATATATCAAGGAAGACAATGAATTGACCAACGTTGCAGATTTTCTTTGATCATTGACTTTTTGGCATGCTTTGTTCGGCATGTTTACCCTTGTAAGGATGTAGTACTCCCCAGAGAGTCCAGAGAGGTGTCATGGCTGATTGCCAGATGAAGTGAGATAACATCAAACACTTATTCGCTGAGGTGTTGAAGGTCAGACAGATGGGTATGTTTGTTTATGGGTTTACACATCAGATTGTACATGTTTATATGAATTATAGACTTATTCAATGTTCACGAAGGCATTCGCATCTTCATCGACGACAGGTCACAAAATGAACATGATTATGTTTTTTACAGAACTGGGAGGAACTGAGGATGATGAAGATTCAGGGGAAGAAATGGTGGGTACCAATTAGTTATACTGTGGGTGATACCCAAATAAAGCGAGGTGCCAAGATGGTGACGAGGAGATTGTTGTAAAAGTGAGGTTATACCGGTTTCCCTCGTATTCGGGGGTTAAAACTCGGAAGAGAAGTAGACTGACATCCACCATAACTGTGGAAACAGTTAGCTGGTTCGAATTATTGACATTCAGAAAATAGAATGGAACATGCAAACAGTACGGAAAATAACTATTCGTATTAATGTTGCAAATGTTCTGTTATCTCATAAAGCCGTCCAATGCGATCACGTTGCCGACAATTTCCACCTCTTGCAAAGCATATATTTTTCAATTGTTACTGCCCCCCTTCCCCCATCTGCATTTATAATAGATTTATTATAGCTTCACTCAGTTATTGTACAGTTAATGAACTACATTTCTGGCAATTCTGTTAACGTTAACGTTAGGTAACGCTGAACTGGAGTTGGAACCCTTTAACATGGCTGCTTCCAAGAATACAACTGCTTTGTCCCACCCAGGATAATATATGTGAAACGCTCTGAGCATGGCGTCGACATGAAAGCCCCAGAGAAGCACTATACATTATTGATGAATGTAGACATGTCGCCTGAATGAAAAGAAACACGTATTGACAGTCGTTTGAAGTAACAAAAACATGAACGAAAATTGTCGGCGAAGTGCTCAGCTTCACAGATAGGCATGTTAACCTGAATTCTGGCGGTAAATATCGGAGTAATACTAGCTGTGAGTTGCAATCAGTGTTTCATGCTACACTATAAGATATCGAGTTCCAAGTTAGGATCGAATTAATATAATACAGAAGCGGTATGATGTTGGCATTTTTCATTAACTATTTTCATGAGAAAATAGGCCTAGTATATATAGGAACCATAAGTACCAGCTCATGTAGGCTCTAAGGGGTAGTTATTCGCAATAATTATTAAGTCGTATGCGGAACCTCTTGCCGCGTGTATAGGTCAGAAAATACGGCGTCGAAAAGTAGTGTAATTATGGAAGGAATACTTCTTCTGTTTACATCCAATATCGCAATTACAATTTCCAGGTATGCTCTACATGTCCAATTACATGGGCAGATAAGAAAACAGCTATGAAAGGATTGAAATGCAGTTTTTTTGTTCACTCATTTGAGCAAGTACTCAATGAGGTACTATACTAGTTGGAACTACCAAGTGCTAGAACGTGGAACTAGATAGTCATGATCTGTTCCCCTCGTGTCCCCGCTATATTTCTGGTTCCATTCGTAATAGACATATTTTAGAAAGTTGTATGTACAATGATTCAAAACTAGTACACCAATCCCAATATGTGATGCCAATTGATACTCATTATACATTCGCAGTATTTTTAGTAATGTCTCCGCATCCTAAGATCAAGTGTGCCAGTTACAAAAACTTATTCGTGAGCGTACTTATACTCCAATAGCCCACATGTGACGATATTTCTTCCTCAAATTTTATCACACTCAGGAGTCGTTGACGGCGCAGCCACACAGCTCACAGACAACAGAAGGTATGTTCAATTGTCTGACTCAATTCACCATTGTTACTCCGGTAAAACCTCCACTTATTGGGAGAACTTATCACTTCTGTTTGTTCTTAAACTATGTTTTCGTTTCTGAACACTAGTAGGTAACTTGTGGGAAGGGCCCAGCCTTATCATTTTAATAAACTGGCATATGCATGTCAAGTATTCATTCCTATGTTTAGCTTACCTATTTTGCTTCACGAGCACACCACTGACAAGGTATCTCAATCTTATCTTCTTTTCCTCAACGTCTGTGGGCATGAAGTACGGACCAACGGTATCCTGGGCTTCAGCAACAATACCATGTGGGACTCAGTAAAATCATGCTCTGATATTTTTTCTCCGATATAATAAGTGACCCGGCCTTGGCCACGGCCTCGGAGGTAACAATTACATGTTCTGACCTCAGACTTATCTATGCCTACTTGGAATGAAACCTCGACGCAACGTACATAGAGGTTGTAACATAGATTGACCGGAGCCTGAAGAGGTTGTTACGGATTTGAGATGTATTGCCCCTGACAAATTGATCACGCCACACCTGGGATCGTATTTTAGCGTTAAGTCGGTGACGGCATGTTATCATCATACAAAACAGCTGGACGTGAGAAGGATGATGTCAACGTTATCCTCTGTCAAATATCATCCCCCCATCCGTTGCGACGAGGAACACTTTCCAATTTCATTTCAACCTAAAATACAGCATGTGAGTCACTCTCAAGATAATATAGTATCCTGTAGTTGATGCAAAAATACTAAAATTGATCCTGGATACATCAAACAAAACACACACCGATCAAAACGTCGAATGTTGAAATGTCTCAACATTGCCACAACGTAAATCAGCATGTGTTTATTTGGCGTTAGTGATAGCGTATCCGGTTGGGATCAGATTAGGAGGAGGATGTCTTAGCGATAATTTTTTTCTTCTGATGATTATTCAAGACATGAATATCCATGGCATAAATATAAATGACAGGTAGGGTTCCTTCGCAAAACGCCCCAACGTAGTCAAGACACGATACCCTGAAAACCACTAAAATATATGTTGAGATGTTAAAACGTTGATATATTTCTTTTTTTTCTTTTCGACAGGCCAACGACGGGAACAGTTATTGATAAATCTTCTTCGTAAGCTCTACGAGAAGAAATGCTTCGTTAAACCGTTACCCTGGGATGAACCGCTCCCTATATCACTATTTTACACACGATGTAACTGCAAGATAGGCCAACGCCAAGCAAATATAAAAGAATTATTGTCTCCAAACTTTCAATCAAACCATGATCGTGTCTTGATCATAGCTGATCTGGGGTACGGTAAGACAGCCTTCACCAAACATGCTGTAGATCGCTGGTGTGCTGGAGAAAATGAACAAAACACAATCTTGATCAACGTTCTTTTGAGAGAGGTGAATGAGGAAACCCGTCTCTCTGAATATATCCTTCACATGTTGCCCCCGGGAACACTTTTTACTGCTGAGGAAATCGAGGTCATTCTTCGAAGAAATGTCTGCCACATATTGCTAGATGGCTTGGATGAGCTTTCAATGTCAATGTCTGATCCTCCGAAAGATAATGAAAAACTAGAAAACCCAGAAAATATCAGCGAGAGCAACACTGACAAGTTTGTACTTTCCGTCAACCATCTTTTAACAGGAAATATCCCACAATCCTATAGAAAGGTTCACGTCTGGGTAACATCTCGTGAAGTTGATGACACAAACAGTCTTGTTAAGTTTCCTTATACCAAAGTAATTCTTTCTGCCTTCTCAGACCAACAACTCAATGAATACATCACAAAAGTGTGTGAACATTATTCAGAGTCAGGTCAGTCAAAATATGCAGATCCTGCACTTAGTCCCGAAATTGCAGAGGTTGTGGGAGAGCATGTCAGCGAGAAAGAACTTATGAAGCGAGTGAAGGAGACACTCGAATATAATGACATTTCAGAAGAATTCGCTACGGCACCACTCCTGTTAATCATGATAATACACATCATTGCTTCTAAGATCGTGGATCCTAAAGGAAGAATGAAGACAGTAGAGTTGACAAAACTGACTACTATAGTTCAAATGGTGATCACCTGCTTGGAATCTCGCTACAAACAGAAGATACACGTAAGACAAAATGTAGCTGAGCAGCTGAAATCTTTGGAGGAGAAGCTTGGAAGGCTAGCAATGCGTCGACAATTGAAAGACGTATTTGTCAGTATGAATGATATTTCCAAGGAGGACATTGATATTGCTGTGGCGGTTGGGTTATTGCGCCTGACGAAGGAGGTGACTGGAAATAGCGATCTAGCAGTTTCATCCTTTTCCGGCATTCGCTTCTACCATCATTATTTCCAGGAATACCTTGCTGCTAAATATGCACGGTTCAACAAAGAAACAGCAGGTCAGTTAATCGCTGAAGCCTCTGATGACGACCAACGCATAAGACTGCTCAAATTTATGGCGGGATCGGCCAATCCACAATTGCGAGGTGCTTTAAAGATATTGTTAAAAACACATGATCCGTGGAATGACTTTATAGACTGTATCTACGAAATTGGAGGCAATGCCGAGCAGGAGGAAACAATCAAACATCTCAAGGAAGATATAAAAAAGATGGTCTACTTGAACGTGAGATACCTAGACAAAACGTACCACAGGGAAGCAGTGTCCACATACTTTGCTTTGTGCAAACGAACGAATGTAAGTAAGATGTTACCACGACTTATGTCAGTGTATGACCTAGATGTATATGTTTACGTTTCATCTGAAAACCGAGGTACTGTGACTGTGGGACAGGTAGGCTAATATCATGACACTCGTAGCCATTCATTGCATATTTGGTTCTCCTATATTCTGATAGTGACTAAATTAACGTTTCCATGACTTAGGGAATAATGGATAAACGAGGACCCGAGTATTTATGTTATTCCCATTCAAAAGTACATTACCAGGTCATATATTGTTTCATTCAGATAATGTTCCTCAATATGCTCCGTGCTATATTTTTGTCTTCATTTGTTACAAGATACGAGGGCGACCTCATTGCCTCTGCATGAGGTGTCGTCCTGACATAGTACGTATGTAGACAATGCACGCAAGGGCCATCAAGTGCTGCCCAAATATTAGGCCTCATGAGAGCATGATCCCATCAGTGTCACGATCTACCAATCCACGTATGATTTGCGAATTGCAGCGGCGTGGACGCTTTTTGGCCGGCGGGTGAACGGATCGGACATACAAGTTGATGGGAAAGCCCAGTTGAACGTTAAAGAATGTAATAAAATATATCTAAACAATTCGCCATCCCAAGCATCAACGAACCACTTACTACTTTGTCAATGTACGTATTGACGCCAGTGAAATTCCTTGTTTGCAGATGAAGATTCCCGGAGTTACCTTTAGCGAATATGCTGCAGTTGATCTTCTTGAGCATTTAGACTTACCCCTCATCAATGATTTGTTGTTTTCTGGACTCTCTTTCGGAGAAGATACTTTCGTCGAAATCATAGAGTATATCTCAAGAAAGGACAATATTCCAGTAAATATCAGGTGAGTACCTCGTATATGCGCCCATACTTGTTCCCGCAGGGTTCACATGAAATTAGCTCATATTCGAGAGACATTAACATTTATTATTATCAATTCTTATTTGTTTCATTATCAAAAGTGATAGTATTGCGTTCTGCCAGAGTTAGGTCGAATGGTTTGGTATAACGTCGGCGCAGCGACATTTGAAAGATAGACTGACTGGTATATAATTCTCGTTTCGTTTCCGTATAGACTATTCAGCACGTGTCTTGTGTTCGACTCCTTATCACCGTCTTATTGGGCAACTAATGATATCATGACATTTAAATTATTGCACTGTCTATTGCACGATGGCAGAAACGAATCCCATAACCACTACAATTGCAATAAGGTGACCATACATATTCGAATTCAACGTAAGAATAACGCTCAATATGATAGCCATAGCATTCATTCGATGTTACTCTATTCATTTCGACGGGTTGGGGCTCTTAGAATAATCCCGCGGTATTCCCTGCCTGTCGTAAGAAGCGACTAATGGGGAGGACTGTTGAATGAGAGAGAATGAGGATGGGAGATAGGACAGAACAACAAGCACGGAACAAGCGAAAGCGAGTTCCCTGTGTATCCTGAGTTCTGGCCTAAACAGTTTTCCGGGTTCTGTCTCTGGACACCATACACCAGCTGACGTTGTGCATGCATGTCGGTGCTGCTGCGTGGGGAAGAATCCATGTGTATGTCCTCCCACAGGCAAGTCCACTCCTCGTGGATCAAGAGTAGCTCTACTGACTTGTATTGAATTGACCTTCGGCAGCTGTCTTTAATCTACAGTACCCCCTGCGGGTTGGGGGCTTTTAGAATAATCATGCGGTAATCCCCGCCTGTCGTAAGAGGTGACTGAGTGGGAGGTCCTTTGGAGGAGACAGAATGAGGATGGGAGTTGGGAATGTACAACGGTGCATGGAAAAAGCGGAAGCGAGTTCCCTGTGTATCCTGACCTACTCAAGTTATCCAGGATCTGTCTCTGGATACCACCAGCTGTCGTTGGTTGAGCATGCGGGATGGTGGGGCTGCTCGGAAAGTGGAATTTCCGTGTGTGGGGGTAATCTTGAGTCCACTCCTCGAGGTTTCCGAGTAGCTCTTCTGGCTTGTATTGTATTGACCTTTCGGCGGCTGCTTTTCTGACTGGGATTTGTCCCAGTCCGGGTCTCTAGCCCTAAATTGAAAAAAAAACGAAAATGCTGTAGAAAGGGAGCAAGTCGGGTGCTGGATTCCGCATCCTTCCACACTACTGAAAAATAAATATTTGAGCCTCCTGTAGCATCAAATAAATTGGTGTAACAGGTTCTCATGGGACATGGATCTTCAGAAATCCTGAATCAAACTGAGATGCTGAAGTATGGGAGCAGAGCTGGATGCAAGACTCGGATTCTCCACAATACAAAAACAGGATGCTTTTATTCTACCTGTGTCATTTAAATCTGTCCTCACGGGACATCGTAATCTTCAGAAATATGGGAAATAAATATCTTAATATTGCAGCTGCCACGTTGCGGAATGTGGTGGAGTCAAGCATTTTCAGCAGACTGGTCTCGGGCTCGGTACAGACTGGACGTCTCACATAGTATAACCTGTGAAAGCTTTCAGCTTGTGAGGTATTTTTGCAATGGGTCTACTTTCTGGCCTGCACAATGTGGCAGATATGGTTACATGTCTGACACCACCTTCCTTCTGCGGCTGACCAGCTCATGCATACACCATGCCACTCGTGTTCGTCCGTTCGTCACGTTCGCCGATAACTTTGGAACCGTACATGCGAGAGACCGCTCTGATAACTGCCATCCAAGATTTAGCGAAACTGAAAATTTCGCAGATTTACATAATCCGGAACGTGGCGACCGTTTAGAGACCAACTTTCATTTTCACACCATACGACCCCACCCGGCGGCGGCTATTCTGAATTTTTCGACGCGGCTGACTTTATCGCAGATTTACGCGTTTCGGGACGTGGCAATCGTTTTGAGACCAATCTGTTTCTCCATATTTTGTTTCGTTTTTTAGATATATGGGGATAGTAACTAGCTTTTTCGAGTGACCATAACTCAATAACACAATATGCTATGAAATCATCGCCCAGTATATAGCGTTTTCACTCATTTTGCAAGATGTTCTCATCGGACAACCAACTTCGAAGTCAGGTTTCTCTCCACAACATTTCAACCGATTTTTACGGGAAAGCTACCGATGAGTAGCTGAGAAATTACTCTATAATATATTGAAAATAGAAAGATCCACTCTATGAGGCCTTTGAGATTGCGCTTGTTATAATAGTCCATTCGCTGAACAATAACAGTATGTTTCATTCAACTCTAGCGTCTCGCTAGATGAAACGTTCGAACTAGCTAAATATCCTCACAAAAATCATTTTATTATTCCATGAATGAAATTGAATATGATAAAGTAGAATTTCATTAATTCATTCGCTACCAATACTGACTATGTTTTACAGGCTCATATCATGCAAGGTACCTGAGAAATTATCAGATAGCGCGGAGAAGAGGATACAGACTGCTTGTCAACAAATCGAATTGAAAAGTGAGTGTGCGAATAGATTGTGTCATACGTAAACATCATCCCTCCATCATATTCTTGAATATCACACACGTGTTTAGCGTACGTATGGGGAGTACAGCAGCTGTTTGTGTAAACATGGTCAATTTTGGTGCAAACTGGTCACAAATGTTAGTCATTGTTTTATTGCAAACACAATAAGTCGAATCGGACTGGATGACATTGATCAGCAGCATTCCTCATTATATTACATTCATGAACCGGCTCATTAGTTCTCTTATCAGGTAAAACGTCATCCGAGATCAGCCGGTGTCAATCGCGGAAAACATGATCTTTTGTTTTTGAAGTTTTTTAGTCGTATTTCGGTCAGCTTCCTTATGGTTTCATGGGGCGTGCGGGAGGCTGATCGTTTGATCGTATGCATGGGTCATTCGGGAAAAAGCCATTAGATTAAGGAATATTCCAGCTTGTAAGCCCGAAAACTTCACCAGGAATCGACGAGAGAAGCTCACATTGTAGCCTATGATGAGTACTTGGACCCGATGAACTCCTCTTACGTAAACGAGGTTACCAAGGCGAGTAGACTCCGCGTAATTGTGACGACATAGTTGAACTGTTCGACAATAGTTTTCCAATCCTTTCCGAAGGTGAATGGAATCTATGCAGTCCTGCATATGTGGGTGTGTCGAAGTGTGTGTGTGTGTGACATTTTTTGTCAACACGATATCTGTAAAACGCAAACATTTATAGAGAGAAAGAACCCTATCGTTTTTAATGTCAGTTCAAGGTCGAACAAGGGCAAAGCTCAAAATGCTTGTCTACACGATACCTGCAGAACGCAAACAAGTTCAAATTGGGTACATATGTCACATATAAAGCGAGGAAGAACCCCATTGTTTTTAGTGTCAAGTCGAGGTCTTTCAAGATAAGGAAGAAGGGGGGGGGGGACTCAAAGTGCTTGTCTTCGCGATATCTGTAGAATGCAAGCATGAAACAAGTTGGAATAGGCACATGGATTACATATATAGAGAAACCTGAGGGAGAAACCAGTTTTTTTGTGCCATTTTTTTTTTTATGGGGCATCGGGTTAGCTCAGTCGGTAGAGCATTGAACTGGTGATCGAAAGGTTGCTGGTTCGATTCCGCTGGCTGGCTTTTCCGGTGCCTCGTCCCACCCAGGCGTTCTGGGAACCTTGTTTGGTGATTTGTAAATAGTAGCGTGCGCCGTGAGGGTATGGCTGCCCTATTGGGATGTCCCCCGGGGGACACGATAACGTGAAACACAGTGTCTGTGCATCAGGAAAGAACAGAAAGAATTGCGCACTATATAAAATGCGGATTTGACAAGTCACTAATGATCAAGGGTAATATCTGTGAG
The DNA here is from genome assembly GCA_032360705.1 of Eupentacta quinquesemita. Taxonomy (NCBI): domain Eukaryota; kingdom Metazoa; phylum Echinodermata; class Holothuroidea; order Dendrochirotida; family Sclerodactylidae; genus Eupentacta; species Eupentacta quinquesemita. The sequence continues at coordinate 15,745 of JAUOBX010192109.1, forward strand.
CATGTCATCGACGTGAAAAAGCGCTATATAAGAACGATATATTATTATTATTATTATTGGTCAAGGTCGTTCAAGGTCAGAAGGGAGAAAACGCTAAAATGCTTGTCCGTGTAATATCTGTAATCGGGTACATAGGTCACATATATGAAGAGAAAGAACTGTATTGTTTTTGGTGTCAGTATGACAGTATGCTATCCATTATTGCATGCGGCAGCACTTTTGACGAATAAGCATGTTTAAATAAGCCACAACAACAACAATATTCAGTCACTGACATGCCAACTAATCCTCCACTAGGTAGAGGGGCAGTCCATTTAAATTACAAACAGTTTATTGTGATATTATGAGAGTGATTCTTTGAAGGACACTTCCTGTTGGGTCAGATTCCAAGATAGGATTTGGAGTTTCATGACTCTTCTGTACTCTTGCAGCACTTGACATACACACTGGAGTCTGAACATGCTACTATGATAGTATTACCCTGCTGCGTAGTAGAATTTGGAAGTGATCAGTATGAAAATATCAATCTGAACCCATGCAGAATAATTGAAAATTAGTTCCAATAAACATTTTTAGACTGATATTCTTCGCATTAACGATAGTAAATTGTACGAATGATTTTGAACAGTAGATATATGGGTCATTCCCTAAATCAGGGGGCTAATTGTGGGACAAGGTGCAAAAAGTTCAAAAGGGTTTGTCTCCCCCAAAAGATACATTTTTACAAGCCCAAATATCTATATTTCATGAATCTTACTGCATTTAGTGATTTCCAGTGCATTGGAAAGAATGGGATGCTGCTGGCTATTGAGTGATGACAAAGTTGATCAAGGTAACGGGGACACCAAACTGCTTAAAATGCAGTTTTAAAAGTCTAATATAGACTACTATTCGTAAAAACACATTTGAAATAAAGAAGGTTTGCCATCGTAAAAGAATATCAAATTTTAATTTTACCCACTTGCATAAACCTGAAAATGTACTGAAAAGTTAGCTTTTCAGACTATTTTGTACTGGAAACTGAGTTTATGCAGTTAATACCATTATAATTGTCAGTTCTAGTGCTATACCAAGTTCAGAATTGCAGTCCTACCACTATATATCATCATTTGCATTCTATACATTTTGGTGTTTCCTGTTACATCACAAGCAAATATTTTCAAAGTAACAGTTAGTATGGAAATGGGAGGTACAATGACTAGAAGTCGTTTGCCATATATAAAGATTGCTTTCAATCATATTTGCAAAAAAGTTGGGCAAATTTTTGCTGCAAGAGGTGGCTCAAATTGGTCCCATTATTTTTGTTCATTTTCCAAAGTGAAAAATTGTCACAAAATAAAAACTGAGAAAGTGAGAAAATATTTGCTGTTCATTTTAATTATGCTCTAAGGGTACTATAATTTTGTGGTTAAAATAGATTTATACCATGCATATATCTTTCAATAATAACAATACAATGTGACCAACATAACTCATCTTGGGGGGACACCATTGGCCCTCTAATTTAGAGAATGACCCATATGCTTAGTTTTCAGCAATGCCCATAGTATTTAGTGATAGTATCTTCAAGATGCAAACAGTCAGGCGACAAATTAGCTGGGCAGGGAATGAGCAGGGGCGGCGGGCAGATTCACCCTCTGAAAACAGAGAATATCCCTATCTGAACTATCATTTGGGAGAAAAAACATTGATGAAGGAAGGAAACGGCACCATCGCTGCAAAAGCAGCAAGGTATTATTAGGAGAAATTCCTGTGCCTAAAATTCGCAGAATAAACATTGAAATATGAGGAAATATAAGCTCTCTGATTGATACCTTTCATTCAAATCTTCGGAAGCCCAAGAGCCCTGTGCATCGAGAAAAAAAGTCCTAGCTTACGAGGGATCTTCATGAAAATATTTCAAAAGAGCCCCTGTAACGAAACAAATCATTCCTGCGCTGCAAATTCGCAATGTTTGTTGCGATCATGGGATATGGAAGCTCCCTATCATGGGTCAGGTTGGTTATCTAACAGTCTAAGGAAATGTTTTATCAAGTTCCGCCTTCTATGAATTGTTTTTTATTTGCTCATGGATCAAAGTAGTTTCTATATGCCAGAACGGCAGGGACTCACTCCACATTGTTGTGTTCGTGCTAATTAAACTGAATTATGTCACGCAATCCAGTTTGTTTATTCATATTATTCGTCGCATTCCTGCTGATAATAAAAGTAGCAGAGGCAGCAGAGGCAGCAGAGGTAGCAGGGGCAGCAGCAGCAGCAGAGGCAGCAGCAGAGGCAGCAGAGGCAGCAGCAGCTGTGCAGGCAGCAGAGGCAGCAGCAGCTGTGCAGGCAGCAGAGGCAGCAGCATATGCAGCAGCAGCAGAGGCAGCAGCAGATGCAGCAGCAGCAGCAGAGGCAGCAGCATCGGAAGC
>JAUOBX010192110.1:0-11983 GCA_032360705.1 Eupentacta quinquesemita
GGACCTTCCTTGTTTTTTTTCGGGAGGGAGCGGGACTACCTGTTTTGGGACCGGACTACCAATATTCACCAAATAGCTGTCGACTGGTTGTCCTTCGGACTACCAAGTCAAATTCCTTAAAATCACACACTGGTTAGGAGAATAATATTATGACAAGTATATTCAGCCTATGCTATATCATCAGTGCATCACTTCGAGTTGTCATAACTTGGTTATTTGGTCATTAACATAGTCTTCTAGATATAGATCACATTGAATGGTCCCTGTCTTATATTCATTTACAGGTCTACAGAGGTGTTAAGGCACATCGGTTTCTCCAGCCCTTCTTCCTCGCCGAGCAAGACATTGTCATCACCACCTATAATGTTCTCAGGAGTGAGATCAAATATGTCAACGTCCCTAATGGTGAGTAATAGTATTCAGTTATATAGTATACAACTGCTCTGTGTACATGTCAGAATTCCCACAAGAACAACATTGACTTGGAGCCTGGAGGCTATAAAATTTGGATAATTTGCATCAAATCGTTTACAAGTAATAATGAAGAGCATTTATATAGCACCCTATATAACAATAAACAATTCTAAAGTGCTTAACAGAATAGTGAGAGAGTAATGCTTGATGACAGGAATGCCAAATGTCACATCCATGATGTCATGAACTGCGCCAAGGAATCGTGTCAGAGTAGGAATTCTTTTTGGAGAGGGATCCATAAAAGGTGATTTTCCAGAAACACATAGCAAACTTAGGCTTGAGTATTGACTGCTAATTGGTCAGATGGGAGGGTATTTTCCCCCCACCAAAAATTCTGGGGAGGGATTCAACAAGATTAGTGGAAATCCCTCTCCCCCACCCCTTTAGTAAGAGCACTGGATACATATCTGGTCTATCTTTCGTTAACATCTGCAGCTTCCGGTACTTCTGGTAGCAGGAAGTTACGTCATGCAAAGCGATACATGGCCATACCCAGCCCCCTGCCGGCAGTAGAGTGGTGGAGGGTATGTCTTGATGAAGCACAGATGGTAGAGTGTCCCACTGCTAAGGTGAGTTCCTTCCTCTCGTACACAATAACTCCTCTGTTTCCCTCCCTGGCGACCCCTCACTTTGGCACTGTGCCTCTGCTTGCAGTGAGTGACAACATTGTCTCGATCATGGCTTATAGAAAGTTATTTTTGTTGGTCCTTCATTATTCTGGAGACACTTGGTTGAGGTGAAGTGTTGGTTTGTGTACAGTGGAGTGTTGTAGTGACTTGCGTAGGACAACAGTATAATTATTCTATAAGATATATGTGACATATAGGGAGTATTTCAAATATATTTAGTGGCCTGTACATTTCCGCTTGGGCGAGTTACTCAATTTTACTCGGAGTCGCGACTCCAGACAAGGAGTCGGGTGGCGACTCCAACTATTTGCGGGATCGCGACTCTGAACACCTCATTTAATGTCGCGACTCCTAGGAATAATTATTCCCATATTTCCAATATTCCATTCATTTCACCCTGCCCAAATAATAAAAATATTCACGTTTCTCATTCCTGATTCATATTCTGTGCATGTTATCGTATCAACTTATCAGTATTCATTTATTATTATCAAAACCTGACGAAACGCACATGTGGCCTACGTAGTATATACGGCATGTAAACATTACTAGGCAGCATCTTTAGGCTACACGTACAAATCACTGAAATCTTGCAGGATTAAACAATGTAATGACATCATTGCAAATTACGTCAGGAGTCGCAACTCCATTTAGAGTCGCGATTCCATTTAGAGTCGCAACTCCATTCAGAGTCGCAACTTGGACAGTCGCTAGTACTCGACTCCCAAAACCCTGGAGTCCCCCAAGCCTACTGTACATGTGCCCTGTCGAGTCCCTCCGGTATAGATCTTCTTCATAGAATTACCTGTTATCTATATCCCTTGTTTCTGTGACTAGACAAATCTACCACAAGATTGTTTCTTTTAGAGCAGATTACTGCAGATATTTCCTTCTTCTTGTCACAAATGGCACCACCTTCTTGTCCCCCTGGGCATCCCTGTCTGCTGGTTGATATTAATGTTTGTAGAAAGTTGTTCCACCACCTGATTTTCTAGCTCTAAAATAGTGGACTAGTTTTTACAAGATGTGCTTTGTATGTAACGTTGTGTTTCCTAGCTTGTGCACCCTCATGATCTTTGTTTGGCCCGTTTTGGTACAGACTGTTTTGAACTGATTTCTGTATGATTTTGCAGTCTGCAGAAATGGCTCTGCACCTGTCAGCAGTCAATCGATGGTGTGTCACTGGTACCCCCATACAGACAGGGCTGGGTGGTAAGTATTCTTGATCCATTACTGCAACCCACTGTGTTTCCTTTCGGACCTATTTAGTTGCGCTCGGGTCAGACAATTGAAAGGATTCCTACGTCTGCCACAAACATTGCACCTTCACATCATAAATATGCACGAATTGAGAACAGAGCCATGCAGTACTTGTTGGGGAAATTGGAATGTTATGGTACATTTCTTTCTCCCACTGACCAAGATCCTGCCTCAGTAATTTGGACACTAAATGGAATGAGGATGCAAGAATATGTCAGTGTCTGTCTTTTTTGCAGCACACTGTACTCTGGCAGGTCTGGTCAAACCAGAGGGGTTATAAATAAAACTTGATTTAAGAGTTTACTCCTACTGATCTATATGGCATGAACCTATTTCTTCAAGTTCTGGTGGGATTTAGCCTTTTGGTCACCATTCACTGAAATTGGAACATTATGATACATTTATTACTAGCATAGATCTATATGTCATATTCCTGTTCTTCAACAAGGATCCGTACAGGACTAAGTTTTGGTGGAACCCAGCCTTCCACTCACCATTCACTGAAGGTGACTGCTATCGATTTAGAACATCATTATACATTTCCTACTCCCACAGATCTATATGGTCTATTCCTGTTCCTCAACGAGGATCCTTATAGGACTAAGTTTTGGTGGGATTTAGCCCTTTGCTCACCGTTCACAGAGGGTGATCGAGACCCAATGCTCAGGTTTCTCTCCAAGAAGCTCTGGCGTACAGCAAAGAATGATGTCCTCGATCAGGTGGGTTACCTTCTCAGATAAATAAATCAGTTGCTTTCAGAGACTAGGTTAATTGAAAGCTATTTTATGGTTCTAGGAAAGTTTTGGAATTATGGGAATATAACTAGGTCCTGAATTTTTACCAGTCATCAAGGTGAGAGATAAATTCTCTTTTGTCCTATCACTCCTATGTCACAGGAATGGCAAGTTATTGTATGCTCGGTAGAATATATGCAATTCGAGCTGGTTTAGCAATGGCTGGGTCTTTGCAGGCTTCAGTGTTATTCCTGTTTCTTTAATTCAAATATCAGGTTCTACTACAGTATGCCATAAACTGTCATGGCTTAACATTAGCTCCAGAGCTCATTTTGCAGTATTTTCAGTCAAAGTTTTTCTGTCTTGGCAGTTGGTTATTCACTGAACTTCTCATAAGAGCAATTTACCATGACCCATTGTTGCTGCAATGTTATGACTGATTTAATGTGTCTGGTGGAGTTAACTCCATCAGGCTCTGAGACCTGACCTAAGAGCGCACATTCCATATGATGCTCGCATGAGTTGCAGTTTTGAAACATGAATACTCCATGTCTGTTGTTGTATCAAAACTGGGTTGTTTCCTGATTACTGATGAGAGAAGAAATAGATGGAACAAAACTTGCCATATTCTGAATTATTGGTGAATATACATCATACATGATTGTTGTATTGGATAGTGGAGTTGAAGGATTAAGGCCCGGTCACATTGTAACAATTTTTTCATCGGATTGCTACACGATTTCTTGATTTTTGGCCGACTACCAAGAAATGCGGTAATGAGGTTCATACAGGCTGATACATCTAAATACCTTTCCTTAGCCTGAAGGCCCTTAGTTAGCTCCATTCTAATGTGATGTCATATCGAAAAACGATAAAAATGGGACGATAAATCGGATAGCTCTCCGATAAATAAAAGCTGGGTGAATAACTCGAGTTGAGAATGGGCGGTTCCACATCGAATTGGTTACACACATAGCGAATGAGGTCCTTTATCATTGTCGCTGTGGTTATTCGCCATAATGGAAAGAGACTGGCATTCGTGAGCCAAAAATTAGATCGGTGCGCTATACGATATCGTTGCAATGTGACCGGGGCTTTACCGGGGGTTTCATAATTTGTTATTGGGAGCAATTGAATTATAGCATTGAGACATAGTATATATTTCTTTGTGTTATCACATAACTAACATTCATTCTGTCACATTTCACCAGATTGATATCCCGTCCCAATCTGAGGAGGTCCATTGGTTGAAGTTTTCTCCCGTCGAGGCACATTTCTACAAGAGGAAACATGAGGGCTGCTCACAAGACTTTAACATGGTGAGATGATACAGTAATTGAATAAGTATTGAACAGTAATTACCAGCTGTGATGAGCATTTCCGATGTAGGCATACTTCTTAGAAAAACTGTGAATGATAACAGTTATCATATCCACTGTTTCATTTGAATATGTCATTCATGTATATTTCAGAGTATTTTATCGTTTTATGTCTGTATTTTGAACATGCAATTCAGCTTCTTGTTGGGAGATGATTTCGAAATGAATGAATGAACAAATGAATGAATAAAAAATGAGTAGTGAATTATAATACAGGTTATGAAATGTTTTTTGGGTGAATAGTTTCTCACTATTTCAAAAATTAAACTCATCAAAGCAAATTCATGATATATTTATAATATTTGAATAATAATGTAAAAGGACGTCATCATGTAATGTCTGTTGATGTCATTCATGGTCTATGTTCTGCAACAGAATAAGAATGTCATTTTGGTATTGTTGGTCACTCTATCAGCCAATGCTTCAAGGTTAATAGGTAATGTTCATATGTCTATCTCATTAGGCACTGGAGAGGACAAAGGTGGACGTTTCCAAGAAGATAGCAGACCTAGACAGACACACATTATCAAGGGTGAGCTCACATCAAGCACATGTCCAAGTTCTCATGCCAGATATAACACCCCTCCGGCTCAGGTGTATTTGGGATCCTGTGAGGAAACTGAGTACAATCTGTGTCATGACAGGAATTATTTCTTCGTCACGGGGGCTCTTTCAAACTATTTTCAATGAAAAAAGCCATCGTGAACTAGGCCATGGGGCTTTTTTTTCAATGCACATGCCCTTTTGGGTTCCAAATCACTGTGAGGTGATTACAATTTGGTCAAAATGTATCGGGAAGCATATATTTCCTCATATTTTAATGAATTCCGACACATTTCTGGCCAATCCTAGGCCAAGATGGAGAATTCCTCATAATAATTTCCCCCTGCTTTTGGAGGGATGAGGCAATTTTCTTCCTACATCAATGATTTTTTTCGCACCCGTGAAATTTTTGATGGGGCTATTTCCAGTTTTCAGGGGGCTAATCGCCCGCAGCCCCTGCTTATTTCCTGCCCTGATCTGTGTCCACAGTGGAGAGCCTGTCTGTTTCCCATGAGTAGAGTAATATCTGCAAAATGCTCAGAGGCTGTGACAGTAAAAAGGGCTATATCAATAGGCATTGGCTATTATTATTATTATGAGGCGCCATTTGAGAGGCTTCCTGAAAGTGTGAAATGATATATCAACATCATTAATAGTGACAACAAATGCCAGCCACTTAGCTTCTTGAAACCCTCCACCTAACCCACATTGTTCTGGACACCATTTGAGAAAAGAAGACAATAATCCACCAGTGTCCACTCCCGACTTATTGCTCAGCACCTCTATTTAGTGAAGATTGGTTATAAAATAGGGTTTTAAACTTGATCTAAATTAAACAGATTCTAACAACAAGGGGATGTGGGAAGGGGGAGAATGGTCTGAAACTAGAATCCCAAAACAGTACGCAACTCTACTGAGCATGCAGTAATCCACGCTACACATGATTCAGTCAGAAGTTGGTATACAAATATGCTGCTGGAATTCATTTCATTTCATATCAGATCAATTCATCTCTCATCTTTAACAGTTGGTGCATCCTCTACTACGCTTGCGGCAAGCCTGTTGCCACCCACAGGCAGTCCGAGGCGAGTTTATCCGCATCGAACAACAAACCATGAAGATGGAAGACCTGCTACAGTCTCTGATCAGTAAAGCTAAGCTGGAATGTGAAGATGCTCAACGTCAACTGGTCTGTGCAATCAATGGACAGGCAGCTATGCATCTAATAGAACGAGAGGTAAATAATGGTCATTAATATTCCTGAGTCGGCGGGGCAAAAGATGGGGACCTGCAACAATCTCTTTTCAGTAGAGCAAAGCTGGAATGTGAAGATGCTCAACGTCAACTGGTCTGTGCCAACAATGGACAAGCAGCCATGCATCTAATAGAGAGAGAGGTATGATCATTAATATTCTTGAGTGAGTGGGGCATACCTTTGGGACCAAGCTACAATCTCTCGTTAGTAAAGCAAAGTTGGAGTGTGAGGAGGCTCAACGTCAACTGGTCCGTGTCATCAATTGACAGGCAGCTATGCATCTGATAGGAGAGGTAGTTAATGATCAGCAATATTCAGGAGTTTGCTTGTCATGACTGAAGACCTACAATCTCCCATCAGAGCTGAGCTGGAGTGTGAGAATACTCGATGTCAACCGGTCTGTATCATCAACTGACAGGCAGTCTTGCATCTTATAGAAGAAGAGGTAAATAATGGTAATTGTTATTCATGCAGGCATGTTGCAATCTCTCATCAGTAAAGCAGAGCTGGAGTGTGTAGAGAAGTCTCTCTGGCCATGGGTCATATACCATGGGAGTGGGTTGGAGAATGACATTGGAGAAGGTATTCACTCAACTCTTCAATGATATCATCAGCATTTACTTATTCATATTAGTCTCTTTGTTCTCTCCCACATGGATGTTCTTGGAACTCTCACCCATGCATCTTGTATTGTCCTCAGTAAACAAGCTTCCAGCATACGTTACTGGCTTTCAGTGGGATTGGAAGCTATTTTCTACATTTTGTTTCTTCCTCATCCCTCAGATCATGGAGGCAGTAGATAAGTACCGTGAGGTTCTACGTACAGCCGATGAACAGAAGGGGAAGCTGCAAGTGGACTCGCTGCAGATATACCACGCCATGTGTAACCTCAGCAAACTACTGGACGAGAAACATGAAGTGGTGGCTCCGACTATCAGGGATGCCAACCTGCAAGAACAGGTATCTTATCAACATTTAGGGTTAGCACAGAAATGTATCGGAATTCATCAAAATATGAGGGAATATATGCTTTCTGATACATTTTGACCAAATTGTAATCACCTCACAGTGATTTGAAATCCAAAAAGGCCCTGTGCACTGAAAAAAGCCCCATAACCTAGTTCACGAGGGCTTTTTATTAATGAGAATATTGTAAAAGAGCCCCTATGACAAAAAATTCATTCCTGCCCTGGGTTAGCAACATGCTATTTGTGAAAAATATGAACATGGTGAACAATTATGAGCCAAACAGGAAATGTGCAATATAATAGCATGTAGCTGATGTTGGTCATCTGTCTGTCTGACATGTCTATTTCTGTAATAAGCCAGTTCACGGTTATCATTGCACATGCTCACGTTCGAGATGAGACGAAATTTGATGGTTGGAAATTATGTAATTTCACCTAATCTTTGACTATGTTATTTTATGTGGGAGGAAATGTTATTGACATTTTTGGGTGAAAGGATTCAGAGTTTTCTCCAGGGGAGTTTCGAAAGATTGCCCTACCCTGGAATGAGCGATATCTCCATTACTTTGTACACTCTTCGAGTGGTCCGGACTCCACGCGCCCCCGAGTGACCTTCGACATAGATCATTAGCATACAGCATGGAATGCAACCGTGAACAGGCCTATTGAAATTCAGTATGGAATTTGACATATGGCAATGAATCAAATACATACCATCCAGATAGTGCTAGTATAGAGTATCTATGCTTGTTTCTACCAATTTTTCCAGGAACAAATAAGAAAAGGTTATGCTTCGTTTATAATGTGTTGAAAACATAAGAATATTCTAGGACTGAGAATAAACTAAGGTCACAGGGGCCATGGCGGACATGCCTTTGGCGATGGCCATGGCGCCCACGAATTACCACCCTCTTCTCCAAGGCCATTTAGCCCCCGAAGCCTATCCAGAATGACACGAAAGAGGCAATACTATTCCTATTCCTTGGTACCTTCGCAAGGCTGAAGTGCCCCTATTTGCTCTGCAAAATATGGCCTTGCCCTGTCCGAACCTTAATCTCAGCCCTGATATTCTATTTCATTATCTTCTTCTTCTAGTTTTGTTCCAGTTGTGTCATGATCTCGGAGGTGGCCGGATTCGCCTCATCCCACCAGCAACGTCTCTCACACCCTTTCACCATCTCAGTTGATTTATGGCATCCCTCTTCCCTCAATCTGCAACTCCTGTTTCATGTCATCTTGGGCCGTCCTCGTTTCCTTGCTCCAGCTATCTGAAACTCTAGGGCCTTCCTCAGGACATGATCACACCATCCCTCCTCAACAGATGACCATACCATCTCACTCCATTTGCCTTTGCCAACTGGTCAACAGACTCCTCCAGACCGAGCATTCCTCTCAGATTCTCAGCCCTCTCTCCGTCTGTTAGTCTCACGCCGCACATCGTCTTCACCATTGCTCTCTCTGTCCATCTCAGAATTGCCAACTCCCTTTCTCTCAAGCACCAAGTTTCACTCCCACACAGCATTGCAGGTTTCACACAGCTTTAATAAACTTTCCTTTTTAAGTTCAAGATGAACCTTCCCCATGCAGCAGCTCTCCACACTCCTTGAACTTCACTCATCCGAACCTTGCTCTAGCTGTCACTGCAGCCTCACATCCGCCACTCGCGATCACTTTGTCCCCTAACTCTTTTACTATTTCCACCTCTTCTCACAACTCCTCAGCTGGCACCGCCACCTGTGTTGTTGCTGGTTTTGGCATCTTCCACTGACAAAGTCTCTTGCCAGTGCTGGAGTCACCCTCTGTACTTTCGCACATCTACCATGAATCCATTCCCCACATCCTGTACCCAACACAGAGTTTGCCATAACTCTCCTCCCGCATACATCACATGGGTCTTCCATAGTCACTCACATTTCTGTGTCATGCCCACTCAGCAACACCTTTGTCTTTGCAAGGTTAACCTTCAGTTCCTTTTCTTTCTCTCACTTCCTGAACTTCCCCCTCGAGCCCTCCATCGACTCGCTCAACAGGTCTAGGTCATCAGCACACAGGATTTCACTCATTAGACCCTCTTTCTCGCATCCTCCTTAACCACATCAACCAAGATTGCAAGCAGCTGTGGTGACATAACATTGAAATTCTTCTTTCATTTTCAGATGCAAGAGCTTAAGGACAAGTACATGTCAAGAGCACTGACAAACCTGGCTGACTGTAGGGAGAACCTGTTCCCTACATCTGAGAAGATTAGACGACTCCGGAGAATGGTTGGTAAATTTATATTGTTCAAAAATTATTACAGGCTTCAGTAAAATATTATGAAGATGAGTTATTATTGTACTATCAAATTCATCTCTCTCTTCCAACAGTTTGGTATGATCTGAACATGGAAGGAAATGTAGAGAACATAATATTATTTTACCTGGGCAATACTATTTGTGTGTGAAATAATTTATTCATCTGTTTTTGTCTGTCTGCATGTCTGGTCGTCTCGTAAGATTGTTTTTGATTGTCTCAATGTTAATTGTCTCAATTAATGTTAACAGCGAACAATAACAGTTCTCCCACCCATTCAAACAAATGACACAATTGCTAATATTCTTTTTGATTATTTGGTTTATAGTTCCCAGAGAAGAAACCTGGCTGGTGGCTCCATGGTATAGCTTACTTGGAGGAACAAGACTTAGGGGAGCGGGTCATTGAAAAGATGAAGGATGAAACACAGCGACTCTCAGAAAGGTATCATAGAAGCTGGTTTGACTCTTCTACAAACTTTACAAGATGTGTACATCCTATTATTCATCAGAATATGTTGTAGTTTCCTAAAGATTGTGCATGCTGCAAATAAGTTGTATGCATGTTGTATGGCAAAAAATGCCATGATTTCTTATCATTCAGGATTCTGGTATGTATAGACCCTGTTGCCTTGAGTTATCTCTCCCAATGATCGCCTCACAGACCCTGAAACTCTTAGCTCATTATTCACAAAGTTGTGTGAAAATACATAAGAATCTGCTACCGAATTAGTAGCAGAATTGTCATCCAATCAGAGACATCCATTTGAACTGGACAAATGAATATTCATTACCAACGTATTAATGTGTGAGTTTCAGATTACAATGACAGGCAATAGTTCGCAACTGATCACTGTTCAACTCACAGTTCTGGATTCTGCGCTTCATAAGACTTATTACCCCCTATGGCCTATTTTATGAAACTACACACAATGGTGCCTGGAAATCCTCTCCTCTCACAAGCTCTCATTTATTTTCTTCCTCGTTACATGTAATGATCCTCGAGTTGTGGGCCATTGGGAGGGGGGTGTTTTTTTCTCAAATGAGGGTCATAATGATGCTGTTATAACCATACCTTTAGGATGTCAATTTTTTTGGTCCAAGGTCCTAAATGCCAAATCAATGCTTGCTCAAGCAGTCACTTCTCATCAGACTAGTGACACAAATTTACTCGTACCAGGTGAGCTACTGTGCCATTGGCACTCTTGTTATCATTATACAGGTGAGGATTGAGCAGTGTTTATTCACTCTCCAGCATACAACCCATGAGCGCAGTACCTCTCGTTATAAACATAGGCATTTGATATGTAACTTTTCTTTGGATATTCCAGGTTCTATGACTGTCATGGTCTCCAGTACGTCATTCAGGGTGAGGTTGATACATTGATGAGATGTTTCCAAGAGGCCAAGGCTGGGGTGGAGAAGCTTTCTAGTCCTGTCACTGCTGAGCTGGTCTCACAGACAGTAGACTGCCATCTCAGGCCATTCAGGGGAGAACCTAAGAATGAGTGAGTTACATCCATCCCTGCTATATTATCTGAGGTTGGAGGCTATAGTTGGAGAGGATTGAGCTATCTAGTCCAGTCTCTCTTGGACTGTTCCCACAAATTGTAGACTGTCTCCTTAGGTGATCCAGGAGGTAACCTAAGAATGAGTGAGTAACATCTATCCCTGTTATACTATCTGAGGTAGAGGCTATAGCTGGAATAGAGAAGCGTTCTGGTCCTGTCACTCCTGAACTGGTCTCACAGACTGTGGACTGTCACCTCAGGCCATTGAGAGGGGAACCTAAGCATGAGTGAGTCTCATCCATTCCTGTTATATTATCTGAGGTTGGTGGCTAAATCTCTCTAGTCCTGCTACTGCTGAACTGGTCTCACAGACAGTAGAATATCATCTCAGGCCATTCAGGGGGACCTAAGAATGAGTGTGTTACATCCCTTCTGATACATTAGCCACTTGAGGTAGTCTCGCAAATTAAAGAGTTATTGCACAGTGGCTTGAGTGGTCATTACCAGGGTTGTAGCTAGAGAAAAATCAGTGCTGGGTATTTTCACTGGGCAAGTGGGTTGTACTTCCTACGAAAAGAAGACTTGTTTGGTCTCCGCAGGCTCGCCTGAACGAAATGTTATAGTTTAGAGACATGTACTACTTCATGTTAATGTATGGTCGTATGCCTGAGGTATTGAATCAATATAACAATATTTTGTTTCTTGGTGCCGGGCGGCAGTGCATTTTCTGGACCATAGTGCCGGGCGGCCAGTGCTAGTGCTGGGTGCCCCCGCTCGGTGTGGCTACAATCCTGGTCATCACATTGTTACTGTCTGTTTAGTGGCCTATTATGTATGTTCGCATTGACAAGAAACTTTGTTGGTGTGCGCTGGGTGTTCCAAAAAAATCGGAATAAAAGTCATTGATCAGGTGGAACAGGTGGATAAGGTGGAAGTGTG